>PIJE02000828.1:165600-224283 GCA_002895965.2 Coryphaenoides rupestris
GAAGAAAAGGGTTATGATTATTTTGTGTTTTGTGTTTAGACTCTCGCCATTGAAGCATTAAGAAAAACACAGACACATTAGTGAAACCAATCCCAGCGGATGACGCCGACTGGTCCGGGCGTCCGTGCGTGTCGAGGTCTGCCCTTTGCGCCACACAAGCGCCGGGATTATTGGATGCATGTGGACAAGGAGGGAAAGTGACATTGCATTAGCATTAGGAGAGAGAGTGGGGGGGGGGGGACAGAGAGAGAGAGAGAGAGTTTGCGGTTTAGGGGCCTGGGCTGCTAAGTGAGACGTGTGATCCTGGATATTATCTTTTGATTCAGTTAAGTTTTTATATGTATACCCCACCCCCACCCTGTGAAATATTATTTATCTGATGAATACGCTGTGTGTGTGTGTGTGTGTGTGTGTGTGCGTGTGTGTGTGTGTCCGCGCATGTGCACCCTATCGCCCGGAGCTGTGCAGAGACATGAGTTGTTGCCATCAGTGGCTTTATCCCACCTGGTCGAAACATACCCCCCGCTGACTGGTAAACAAGCTAATCTGTGTGTGTGTGTGTGTGTGTGTGTGTGTGTGTGTGTGTGTGTGTGTGTGTGTGTGTGTGTGAGAGAGAGAGTTGACGAGGTACTTGGGATTCAACATGGATTTCGGTGTTGTTGAACCCATGGTTCGGCAATGCACAACGAACCCACACAACCTTGTAGCTATCTCTGTGTGTGTGTGTGTGTGTGTGTGTGTGTGTGTGTGTGTGTGTGTGTGTGTGTGTGTGTGTGTGTGTGTGTGTGTGTGTGTGTGTGTGTGTGTGTGTGTGTTGTGTGTGGTGTGTGTGTGTGTGTGTGTGTGTGTGTGAGTGTGAGAGATGTGCTTGAACACATCGCCGTATTGGATGAGACTTTGGCAAACTGTTCTAGGTGCTTAAAGTCCAGCAGCCAAAATAATTGATAGTGGTAAAGATAAACATAATCTCGGTTTTGCAGCATGTTCTGAAATACAATAACCCTATGGAACTGGCATAGGGTTATTGTCCCACGGTTGATATCTACCATAATGTGACTAGATAAACTCTTTTAACCATTTCACATATTTTTCTTTCTTTTTACACGTCCATGCTTTTAAGTACCATCTAAATAAATACCAACAACATTTTTGTTCAAAAACTAGTACGAATTGCACACTGAATGTGTAGAATACAAATATGGTGAGTTCTGCACAGCGTCACGCGACTTGCTCCAGGCGCTGAATTCAAACATAACAAGTGGCTCCTTACCTGAAATCGGCAGCGAAGCTTAATAACGCTTTGCTTCCATATTCATTTTAGTAAAGGTAATCCATTTGCGTGTGTGTGCGTGCGTGCGTGCGTGCGTGTCTGGTGTGGGGGATGAATATTTATCGCCGTGGCTGGTGTTGGTTCAGAGTCTGACCATAGATAAAGATGACATCTGGCCCCTCATCCCAATTACTGTCGCTGCATGTGCGACACACAGCTACATCTGCTTCTCGTCGGGATTTGTTAAAATATATATATATATATATATATATATCTGTGTGGTGTGTGTGTGGTATACACGCTTAGTATGCTTAAATGAGGACTGACGGCCCTCCTCTCTGACACACACACACAGTAGGAGAAGAAAGATCACGTTGAGTGTGTGTGTGTGTGTGTGTGGCGGGGAGGGAATGAGGTCAACAGATGTATTCTGAGGCCCAGTTTCCCCACTCCTGTTTTTCAAATTTCTTCCCCTAGCCCCAACCCCCCCTCTTTTTTATCTCTGTTACTCTGTCTCTGAGCTGGGTTACGGGGCAGATGAATGGCGCTCGATATGAGTGTGTGCGTGCGTCTGTGTGTTTGTCTCGTAGCGCTGTTCTCTGTCCCCCCAAGCAATAAAATTGGTGCATTTAGACCATCCTATCTCTATCCCCATCTCTCATGTCCATGTATATACTCACACACACACACACACACACACACACACACACACACACACACACACACACACACACACACACACACACACACACACACACACACACACCACACACACACACACACACACACACACACACACACACACACACACACACACACACACACACACACACACACACACACACACACACACACTAATGAAATCACAGGGCCCCCATATCAGTTGGTATCACAGAAAGATATAAAACCCATTAGCTGGTTCCTCGGGGCCTGGCCCCAAACACAGACACGGCCAAGCACACATAGGTTTGTCATTACACGCTGTAAAGCCCCTCCAATTGTATTAGTGCTCAGATGTCCCTCTCGCTCTTGTCCCTTCCAATGCCCAGAGTGGGGCAGACAGATAGGCGAGGTGTGTGTGTGTGTCTGTGTGTGTGTGTGTGTGTGTGTGAAAGAGAGTCGCGGTGTGTGTGAGGAAGGAGAGGGAGGTCTTTTTGTTCAATGTGTATGAAGTGCACATTGAGGACAGTTCAAATGGTGAAATGTATTGTCGTTGAACGTGGCGTGATGGCCCTTGTGATCGCAAGAGGCTCTCGATGCAAACATTGCTATTTCCTCTGCAAACACTAACTCATAAGATTCCACAGAACTACACCGTGAGTGTGTTACAGGCTTGGAATGTGTGTGTCTGTTTAATACAGTAAAGAACCCGAGCTCGAGTGTGGTGCGTGTACATTTGTGTATTTGTCTCATAAGCGAGAAGCGGGAGCAATCGCATGCCACACACACACACACACCATGTAAACGCATGTCGGGCCACGTGGGAAATAGCAATTACACACACAAGCGCACACGTGTACGCCCACTATACATTTTACATTTTGATTTTTTTATGTTTGACAGACGTGCACACATGGCTCCCCCAGCAGTGATCCAGGTCTCCTGATGTGCTAACAAGCCCCCCACCCCTCCCCAACCTCTCCCCCCCCTGCTGCAGCCCGCTCGCAGGAGTGGAGCGCACCACAATGATCACTCGGCGGGAGAGATAAGAGGGGCTGAGGAGAAAGAGAGGAGTGGAGCAGGTGGAGGAGGTGGAGGAGGTGAAGGTGGAAGGGGGCATTGGTGCTTTGCTCGCCTCTTGGCTCTTTTCAGACGCGGGACAAAATTTGTTGATGACACGATACAAAAGAGCTCCATTCTCTCCTCTCTCTCTCTCTCCACTTCTGTCATATATATATATATACTGTGTGTATATATATATATATATATATATATATATATATACATATATATATACAGTATACTCTGTATATTGACTCTATATATAGACTGCTCCTGGCAGGGTGTTCTTTTTTCTCTTTCACTTTTTCTGTTTTCCCCGCTCTTTGCCTTCGACCTGCGCTCTCTCTCTCTCTCTCTCTCTCTCTCTCTCTCTCTATCTCTCTCTCGTGCGCTCTCCTCTCTCCACCCATTCTCACTCCTCTCTGAAATGAAAGAGAAATGTAGAAATGTGTTGTTTCCCCCCCCCCCCACCACGCTAATGACTAGATAAGCGCCTGGAGCCTTATGAGAGTCGATTATGGTTGACATAAAGCAAAGGCTGCTAGGGTTTCTTATGGAGCCGATGAATGGATGCTTCATTCTTGGACATTTCACGACCCCCCCCCCTCCCCCCCTTGTCCACCTCCCTCTCTGTCTGGCTTTGACGTGGATGTGACTGACTTACAGAGAAGACGATGGCAGTCGTCGTGGAGACCGTGCTTTGTCTGGTGTCCTCCGTGGTACTTCCTGAATGTGTTTGGACAGCTCCCAGTATATTGCTGAAGGGACTTTGCATTAGGTTTGCTTATCACAGCCATTTATTTGGATTGGGTTTAATGAACATGTACAGTCAGAGAATTGGATAGCCTGTTTTGAAATGAGTGTGTGTGTGTGTGTGTGTGTGTGTGTGTGTGTGTGTGTGTGTGTGTGTGTGTGTGTGTGTGTGTGTGTGTGTGTGTGTGTGTGTGTGTGTGTGTGTGTGTGTGTGTGTATGTGGAATGTGTCTAATTGTTTCCTCTCAAGGCACAATGAGGGAGTGAACAGTGCGGGCGGGGGGGGAGGGGTCAGGGGTGTCGCAACTAATCGCTAGTTTGTTAAAATATATATATATATATCTGTGTGTGTGTATACACACTTTAGTATGCTTTAGTGCGCGTGTGTGTGGACGAGGTGACCCCGGACATGAAACGCACAGCGCCAAGATGGAAGAGAAAGTGGGTGGGTTTAAACACGGACAATAGGTGGACAGAAGAAAAGGGCACCAACGGTGGTGTCATTAATCCTGGGGGTGTGGGTGTGTGTGTGTGAGAGATTATCTGGCGAGTTCACTTTCTCAGTTTGATGTTATCTTTGAGGATGGCATCTTTTACAACACAAAACCACGTTTCATGGCGTGACTAGCCCTGCAGGTTAATCCTCCTGTAGCCCCGAGGTCATCAACCCTGCCTGCCACACACTAGATGCTTTTTAGAAAACTTGCTGCTAGATAGATGAAGATACATGTTGCTGTTTTTGCTGTCCTGTGTGTGGAAAGCAACATTTTCCCAACACGGCACCACACCACACACGCACACTACAGGTTACCCGATTGTAAATATTCATCATGTTTTAATATTTGCGATTTTGAAAAGTCTGTAGAATCGTCAAAGAATCAGGGAATTTCTGACCAGAATTGGAAGCGGGAAAATTGGCCACAAAATCAGGCTGATTATCCTGTATTATGTGCCCAGCAATAGCCCATTATGATAATACGGCAATAATCTAAAGATATGATAGGAACACATTGAAACACATTGAAGAATTGGTATAGGTGGCAGCCCTTTTTGTTTGAAAACCTCAATGTCTGCATAGCTTCAGCAAACAACCCTAATCTTCCTAATCACAAGATGGAATTTAACCATAAACCATAAAGTAAAATAGTTTCTCTCTCCTGATATCGCTCTCTCTTCCTCACACACACACACAGACACAGACACACACACACACACTGACACCCACACACCCACACACACACACACACACACACACACACACACACACACACACACACACACACACACACACACACACACACACACACCCTTGCTGTCTGCTCACGCTCTCAGCGGGAGGCTGGGGCGCGGAGGTGGTTTGGGCAGGAAAAGGCAAGCGGCGAGATCACGGGCACACACACACACACCCGGCATGAAGGGTGTGTGTGTGTGTGTGTCTCACAAATGAGAGAGAGAAGACATACACACTCTGCCGGGATGTCGTCCGGCTGTGACTAGCGCCTCTGCTTCTCGCAGCCCTCTGCGGCTGCATCTCGCGCTCACACCCCACGCCAACCACACACATGCAACACACACACATGCGACCCCCCCCACCCAGGGTGGGGGGGTCACAGCTCAAGTCTCACTTTTACTTCCTTCCCTCCCATGCTATTTCTGCCACTTCCTCCACCCACTCCTTTCACCTCACCACGCCCCCCCCCCCCCCCCCCAACACTCCCACCCATTAGTCATTTTGCTCTTTCCTCAACAAGTTTGCTCCTGTCGTCTCCCTCCACCCTCCATACCTCCCCCAGCGCTCTTCTCCTCCTCTTGCCTCCTCCTCCTGTGCCTCCTCCGTAAGCCTCTACCTCGTCTCCACGCCTCATCTGAAGGAACGCACGTACCAGGTCTGCTACGATATCGATGACTTCGAGACGCCGGCTTTCGCCCGTGTCCATTCCATGTCTCCTTCCCTATTATCTTTTTACACCCCCCCCCCTCCCCTCCCATAATCATTAACCTCCCCCTCCACCAAATTCTAACTTACCGGTGTGTGTGCGTGGTGTCTGTGTGCGTGTGTGTGTGCGTGCGTGTGTGTCTGTGTGTGCGTGTGCATGTGTCTCTCTGTGTGTGTGTGTGTGTGTGTGTGTGTGTGTGTCTCTGTCTCCGTCTCTGTCTCTCTCTCTCTCTCTCTCTCTCTCTCTCTCTCTCTCTCGTCGCAGTCTGCCGCTCTCTGATAGAGGAGCCACACTGAGCTCTTGTCATTGTCCCTTTAACCGGATCAGTCGCCATTAGACCAGAATCTGCTCATTCTGAGCCCATAGAGATGCTCTCCTAACCCAATAGAGAGGCCCATTAGAAAGCTAAACCTTTCTCTCTCACACACACACACACACACACACACACACAACACACAAACACAACACACCACACACACACAGACATACACTGATAAACAAGCATTAGTGTCCACGGCCAGCCTTGATTCTGAAAAAAGCATTTATTAGCCTAATCTCATCAGCTCTACACACACAAATTCACATGAACCTGTGCGACATTCTCACTCATTCATTCAGACCAGTCGTCCCTCAGATGCCTCCGTTCAACGGGCTCATCCACGCCACTGCAACACGTTGACAACTTGATGTTGAAAACGTTGAATGTGCGCACGGGCCCCCCAGAGGCCCCGCTGAATGGCCCCGTGCGCTCGCAGTGTTATTGGCCCCTCGGGTGTCCGGGGAGCCGTTATCATCGGGAGATCTATGGATCGGAGTGCGGGAGGGAGAAAATAAGGCTCTATTAACGAGGTTATTTGTAATCCAACTCTAATTGCGTTGTCGGCAGTTTAAAACGTCGGGCTTCAATTCCACCACCCGGGGATGGGTTGTTTTTCTTGTTTTGTTTTGGGGGGTTGTTGCCATTGTTGTTGTTGCTGCTCCTTGACCTTTTGACCTCAGCTACGAGGAGCGTGCCCGCTACCTGGAGACGATCGTCAAGCACTACCAGGAGCCCACCACCTTCGAGGACTACGCCGCCCGCGTCTATAGCCCCGCCCCTTGCACGCACCCCCCCTCCGACGCAGGTAGGATCACAATAACTCCATGTCACAATAAACTCTCGCCTTTTTTGATGTTCGATTGATGGTTTGTTCTGGTAGAATCACCTGGTTTGTTCACACAATGGAAATCGAAGAGAGAGATTAATTAATTGATTTGTTTTTAGGTTGGGGGGGGGGGTTGGGTGAGTCAAATGTGTCTCACATTATTGTTCTCTTCATTGTGGTGTTTTTGCTGTTTTGTAACATCATTGTTAAAACACAAATCATATAAAATCATATTTATAGAAGACAAAAAATAGTCACGTTTCTACAGATTATAGAAGATGATAATATTTTCTGTTTATACATAAAGCAAGCTCTCTCTCTCCCTTTCTCTGTCTCTCTCTCTCTCTCTTTCTCTCCATCTCGTGTGTATGCTCTTGTCAGTCATGTATTTAATTTTGTCTTATCTACCTCCCATCTCTATTGGAGAAGCTCTGATCCAGGCCCAGATTCAGTTCTGATGGACTCACATTTACAGCCGTGTGTGTGTGTGTGTGTGTGTGTGTATGTGTATGTGTGTGTGTGTGTGTGTGTGTGTGTGTGTATGTTTATTTTATTGGTTCCCTCCAATTGTGAATGTGTTTTTGCATTTTGTGCTATGACCGAAATATCCCGTAAAGTCTTCGTATACATGTTTATCATACATTACATTTCTTTGATGAGCGGACAATAACAATCATAACAATTACTTTCCCTGCTTTTGAGGCTGAATAAATAGCTCAACAAGACATGCAGATGATTTAAATATTCAAACAATTATTAATTGTTTTTTCAACTTATTTTGCTTTTTTTTCACCCCAAAAGTGTTATTTCAGAACTGTAGACCACTTCACATCCAAGACAGATGAGCAGGAAAACACAGCCACGCTGTGCTCCGTTAAAACGTAACGAATATGAATTGAAATTTGCGCACTTTGCGTGTGCTTTGGGCTGAGCCCTAAATCTGCAAAAATAGGAGCGGAATATGACTATCTATGCAAAAAACGTATTGGAAATGTTGTAATGACTCAACAGTGCACCTTTTACATTGAAAACGAATAATGGCTGATAATATTATTAAAAACAAGCGCTTTCACATATGTCTGTGGAATTAACACATTGGCCTAATTCAACACAGTTCTGAAATAACTCAACCACCACAGGTCAGTTACCCCTAACACCCCTTATCAAGCCTTCTTGGCCTTCTTTTTCTTTTTTTTAATTATTGTCCTTTTTGGTTGGGGGGGGGGGGATTTTACCATTTTGTTTTGTGTTTATTTGATTTATTTGTCCCTTCCTCCCCCTTCCCACTCCCTTTAGATCGTAATGTCTCACTTGCCTATAGCTAAAAGGTAAGCCTGATCACATGACTGACACGTCCCGTTCTGATTGGCTCTTCCTTGCAACATTCCACTCGTCTCTGTATGGTCCGGTCTTGCATCTCCTTTTTCGTATTCCATGGTTCCTCTCCACCTTCTCCTTTCCCCGTTGTCCGAATGTGCCGTGACAAATGTGTCTGTAGCGTACAGTCTGGGAGAACAGTCGTCCTGCATCGCTGTTTAGGAACATGATAAAGTAGTGACTCGCCAGTCCAGTGTGGTTTCACCTGAACAACGGCTTGCCGCCAGTTAAAGCGTCGATGAGGTTTAGCGGATCCACAGATGACCTTCCCGTCGTGGCTGTCATGCGTTCAGCATAACTGAGCAAATAAAACGACACCATTTGACGATCCATTTGGATTCTTGGATTATTCAATCAGACCCAGCTTGGGAGCCAAGTCAAGTTAAATACCTCATAAGTACCTCATACATTTTTGGAATGACTCTGGTGATCCTACTGCTGGTTTACAAACCTCCTCGTCGGTGCTTTAAGCTGTCCTTAATGGTTGTCCTCTGGTTTCTGCACACCTCTGGTCTTTACGTCGACTTGGTGAAACTTGTTTCCCCCTTTAATCTTTAATCTCCCATCCCAGCACCCTTTCACCTGGCATGATTAGTAGTCCGATGGTAGTGGACGCCTTCACAGACATGTCTACACTTGGGGGTACACATACACCTAAGTGCACAATATGGCGCTGTTACACGCAACATGGCAAATGGCAAACATGGGACACTTGTTTTGTACTTTTGTCTGAATTATCTGGATGCTGTGCATATCTTTGGTAAGCGGTTATGTAAGCGGTTATGTTTTGCTGTGCACGTTTTTTTTGGTGTGCAGTGAATATGTGCTTCGTAAGGAGAGTGTACATGTTTTGTATGTCTGTGCCTGGTTGCTTTGTTTTATGTTTTCTTGAACTTCATTTCCTGCTTTACTTTTCATGCTTCTTGTTGGCGTCTTCATCTTTGGACCGCATTTGTCTCTTTACTTTTGACCATCTCTCTGTCCCCTCATGCTGTTTTGCCTCATTCCTCTGACTCAGTCGAATGAATCCCCCTCTCTCTCTCTCTCTCTTTTCACTCGCCATCTCTGTCTAATTTTATTTTCTGTGTTTGTACTTCTTTTTCTTTCCTCCTCCTCCTCTGCTCTTGTCCTCTGCTCTCCAGAGGACAGTAGTGTGTCTTACCTGATGGTTCCTAAGCCTCTGGACAGCTTTAGCCTGCTTAGGGTCAAGGGGAAGGGCATCAAACACAAAGTCTTTCACGCCAGCTGTGAATGGTACGCTGTAAGGCTGACCCGAAGGCCGCTTATCAACCCTCATATCCTCCTCCTCTTCCTCCTTTTTATTTTTAAACAGCGACGACACGTGTGTAATTTTACTGCCATCTAAAGGTGGAATTGGCAATCAAGACGTACAAATACCGGATTTGTGCGGTTATCGAAATTGCAACTCCCTTTTGTGGATAAACCAGATTCATGGTGGCATAGGTCATATTATGTTTGTGGTATACAAACACATTTTTTATATAGTGACTAAAATATGTCTCTTCCAAAGTATAACGGAATAACATTTTTTTAAGCAATTTTCTTTTCAGTGTAGATTTTGTTTTCTTATTAAGATCCGTTTTTAACCTGCAGATGGCGGCAAACACACAAAACAAGTCCAGCATGTAGTGACTCTTTAACCTCGAAGCATCCACTAGTTTCAGCTCTGTCTTTGGGCTAGTGTGTAGGCTAGTGTGTAGGCTAGGCTAGGACGCTCTGCAGACACCCGTCCTCTACCCTGAGACCGCCAAAATTTAGCAACACGGCTGCATTACGGCCAGGCATTTGGTGGCGAGGGTTTAGCTTCTGTAGTCCCGTTCGTTACCTCGGTGGTTTGATCCACCTCCTTGGTTTCCCTGCTGTCTACTGCGCTTCCCCGCTGCCACTGTCTTGACCTTCTTATTCTAGTCGGTGTGGCTTCACCGTTTGTGTTCCCCTCATCCCCATCTATCACCTTCCAACACTCTGTCTTGTGCCACACCGCGCTCCTCCGTCCCTGTGTGCCACGGTATATTACTAGAGTTTCTGTGTGTGTATGTGTGGAGTGAGAGTGCTTTGTGTGTGGGTGTGGTAGCAGATTGTGAAGCACTGTCATATTTGGGATATTCCTTTGTGTCTTATTCTACTGCTACCTGTCTATGCCCACCCTCTCCATCCATCCCCTATTCTCTGTCTCTCCCTCCCTCTCCCAGGCTCCTGCCTCGAGATCCTGCGGGGAGAAAGCCCGGCGCTGGGGGAGGGGGCGAGCGACTCGTCCTCCCCCATGTCCCCTCGCACTAGCAAGAGCCGCATGTCCATGAAGCTGCGGCGCTCCTCGGGATCGGCTAACAAGACCTGAGTCCCCCGTTTCCCCCCCCCCCTCCCCCCCAAACAAACCCCCCTTTCTCCAGTAAACTACGCTACACTACACTACACTACACACCACACACACACACACACACACACACACACACACACACACACACACACACACACACACACTGCTTGGGCAACCACCGCCACCATGACGGCCAAACACAGCCAATGGTCTCTTTTATCCACTTAGCCGATATAACAACTGATTACTGTATTTTTGGCCAATGGGGGGTGTCCCTCGATCCCGGGACTGGCCCCGGATTGGCTTCCCTGGTCTGGGTTCGCAAGTGACAACACGACCTAGACGACCCCGTTAGAACGAGTGTCATGTGGATGAGTGGCACTCGGTCACGTTCAGAACAGCTCATTGGGTATTAAAATAGCTTTGGGGGGGGGGGAATGAATATCACGTGATCAAGGTTTGTTGTGGATTCTTATTTCTTGCAGGCATGAAAGGGAAGAGTGGTCTGTGTGATTTGATGTTCCTTTCTTCTACTAAGAAAGGGATCAAGAGTAGATCCATTCAAGTCAATTGTTCAAGATCAACCTGTGTGTGTGTTTTCAATGGGGGGAAAATTGTTGTCGGCCACAATCACAGCCAGCAGGGGTGTTGGTTTGCCACAACCCCAGCCAATGGCGATGACTCTCCACAAGGTAACCGATGACGGCGGACTTGCCTTGTATCCCCACAAGGTCCACCCGTCTAGCATGCCCTCATTTTGAGTCAACTTTAGTCTGTGTAACACAACACACACACACACACACAAAACTCTGTTAGTGGGCTCTGTCTTCGTCCGCCATCCGGAGTTCACCTGCGTTGTGTGGTTACGGTTGTTTTACCTTCACCTCTGCAAGCCAACCTGAGCCCGCCATGCCACCCTGCGCCGTATCGTCGCTGCGCCGCCACGGTCGCTGACGGAGTCAAGACATGGCAGCAGGAAAGGTATCGCCCAACGATCGACGTTGTTGCGTTTGGAAAGCAGCACGGTCCTCTGATTACACAAGGTCTGGTCGAAAGCTGAAAGTCTGCATTTAATTTGCTCAGCCCGTGCCTAGATGATGAAAATCTGACAGTTTGTAAAAAAAGAAGAATATTCACACTCTGAAGTTACATGTAGTAAATGTATCATGCAAATTCTAAAAAGTGGTTACGGAAAAGTGTATATTTTGTACTCTATACCTGTCCTCTCTGCAATGCTAAAAGTTTGATGTATCAAACTTGGACAATTATTTGGCCAAGAGAATTTGCTGCGTATTAAAGTCCCATTGACTTTTTTTTGTGTTGTGTGCAGCATGAGGCCGTATTTTGCCAATACTGATCACCCCCCACCAATACTGACAACCCCTCACCAATACTGATCACCCCCCACCAATACTGACAACCCCTCACCAATACTGATCACCCCCCACCAATACTGACAACCCCTCACCAATACTGATCACCCCCCACCAATACTGACAACCCCTCACCAATACTGATCACCCCCCACCAATACTGACAACCCCTCACCAATAATGATCACCCCTTACCAATACTGACAACCCCTCACCAATACTGATCACCCCCCACCAATACTGATCACGAATCACCAATACTGATCATCCCTTCCCAATACTGATCACCAATACTAATCACTCCTTGCCAATACTGACAACCCCTCACCAATACTAATCACTCCTTGCCAATACTGATAACCAATACTGATCACTCCTCGCCAATACTGATCACCCCTCACCAATACTGATCACCAATCTCACACTCCTGCATTATCCCTCCTGCCTGGCAGTCTTATTACGCAAAAGGTCAAGCTGTTTGATTTCTGAAGGAAATATCTTTCCTTGAATTGTCTTATTTTTCCTTTCTTTTTTTATACACAAGCCAAAAAAACAAGCCCCCCCCCCCCACCCCCCCCAGGCACACAGTGTGTAGAGCGGTGTTGCTCACAAAGGGATTGCTTTGTGTCCGTTTTGTTCGAGAGAAGAGAGACGTATCCTACAGCTCGTAGGATGTAACTGGTGCGCTCGTTATAAAAAAGCGTTCTTGCTTTTTTTTTTGTATTATTAATGTATGTTTTGACCCAAACACAAAGAATGTTGCTGTATCCCTTTTTATGTTGCTATGGAGTTTCTGTTTATATATATAACATAGACCTACTAATATATATACAGTATATATTAGTAGGTTTGTGGATATCTGCTAAATGTGTACAGAGAGGAAATGTATGTATATACTAATAAATGAGAAGAGCAGCCAAAAAACCCCAGAAAAACGATCAACCTCAAAACCATATCCTCTCCAGATGGGTAAACACTACTACTTTTTTTTTTTTAAAATGCATATGTTTTATTGTTTAAGCAATTATTCTTTCTGTAAGCGCTCCAACAGACCCGTGGAAACCATAATCCTTGCCTTTCTGAAGATGTTTGTAGGTTTGCTTGGCTTCTACCCACTATATTGACTATATCAGTACATTTTTTGTACTATTGCATTTCTAATTTACAGATGGATATATATTTGGCCACATATCATAAATCCTGAGTTTAGTGCAGTTCAACTGCACCTCCTGAGCTTGACTGTTCATCTTCTGTTATATTTTTTCATTTACGTTTTTTTTCTTTCTTTCTCCAAAGCTTTTGTCGTGAGGTGAGAGACAAAAGGGATTAAAGAAGTGATTTTATTTTGTTTACAAATTACATGATGGAATGAGCGCCGACTTATTTTTGTTATGTCTTGTGAATATTTCACCCCTGAAAACGGTTAAATATATTTTTTGTTCACCTGACACTTCTTTATATTCCTTTTATTATTATTATTATTATTATTATTATCATCATCATTAGTTGTCTTCCAAGACAAAACTGAGAGCCATATATCCGTATCCCTCCCACTCCATCACTCTGTCACATGTGCACTAAACTGTTTGTGCTTCACTGGTGTCCAACGGTTCGATCTGAGTGCCCTTCAATGCTTGTATGACAACTTTGCCCATTTTACCTTGTGCCACTCACGCATACAATACTTTGTTGTGTATTTAGTCAGGTAAAAATCTAAAAACACTTTGGTAACCCAATAAGTCATTGTTGTATTGTTGCCATGCGCATTCATAGTTTTACATTTTGTAAGGGTGCCAAATTGTATTGCCTGTATAAATTAATCTATGGTGTGTGATGGCTTTAAATGGTTTGTGTGAGATATATATATATAATATATTATATATATATATATATATTAGTGTGTGTAAAGAGGCAGTGATCAGTTTGGGGACGAAGCTATAGTGTAGCCTGTGTAACATGCTGCATGCCACCAGATCAGTTATAAATGCATGTGTGACAGTTGTATCTCAACACACGCGCACACACACACACACACACACAAATCACTGTCAAATCTGTACCATAATGAGTGGATGTGTAATGGAATTTGACAATAAAAAATACAGAATTCTACCACTGACTGTTGGGTGTTTGTTTATCTACAGTATGTGTGGACGGTGCAGAATGCATGAGCATGTGGGCCGCTCTGCAGAATAGTGCCAGTCATTTAATTGTAAGTCATTTAATTGTAAGTTGTGATGCATTGTAATCTTAGGGTATCCCAACTGGACTTGCATATTTTATTACAAATCATGAAGCGTAGCTCTTAACATTACATCATCAATTGGGCCAAGCAACTGGGACTGAATGTGACAACGCTAAGCAATATATTATAATGTTCAGGCAACCTACTTCTGAAACTCGTTCTATTAGCCTTGCAATTGTGAATGCTTGAAATCTGCTCTATTATCTTTATGTACCACAGCGATATATTGCTGTCTCTTCCAACAAATGTACTATTGGTAAGTCACTGGATGACAGCATCTGCCAAATGCCCTAAATACTGTATAAATGTATTAATATATACAATATGAATCATGGCGGTGTTTATTGGCAGTCGACATCACATGTCAATGTTTGTCACAGCAGGTTTTTCGGCAATAGTTCAAGGAATAAATAAACTATAAAAGACAAGGATATTTCTGCATGAAAATACCTTTCTAATAATTGTAACTTTCTAGCTCCGAAGTTGACTGACTGCCATATCAATGACCATGTCAGTAGTACGGTCATATTATCCACAATATAATATTGTGTTCATGTGTTTCCATTGGATCAAATGTTGCTTTTTTTTCAGAGTATTAATGAATTAGTTATATGTATCGTCTATTGTAAATGAACTGAAGGTATCGATTGAGATTCGAGTGAAGAGTCGATTCATAATTTAATATAATTTAACTTTCTACCAAATAGATTATATGGATGACATGCCCTCGGTCTAGACTTATACAACAATTATCTCAAATAAAACGCCATACATCATTTACTCTTTTAATTGTATTTTTATTTCGTTTTAGTTAGTTTAGTTCTCGCCATTTCAGCACCGTGGACAGCGAATCCGCCAACTCGTCCTTCAACTATTGGACTGGGAAAACAATTCAACAAATAAGTAACCAGTTACATTTCGTTCGTTCATTTCACTGAACCCATCTATTGCAATCAATCTGACACCGAGCAGACCCGCGGTTAAAAAGTGCATTCATAGACATATTAAAACAATCACATCGATACACCGTCAACATAGAACACACTGTATATATCAATATAACACTACTTTCTCTTGTCTTTCTTTTTAACGCTCTTTAGGCCTACGGGGGGGGGGGGGGGGGGGGGGGGTGCAGCGCGTCACGCTACGGCCTGACCGCCATCAGCATCACCTGCCGGTGGTCGGCGCGGGGGTGAGACTGCTCCATGTGTCCCGTGGGTCCCGGGAAGGGGCAGTGTTCGCACGGGAAGATCTGCTGCTGCTGCTGCTGCTGCTGCTGCTGCTGCTGCTCCGGCGGCGAGGAGTCACACTCCGCCGGGCCGCCGCTGAGCCCGCTCGACCCCACCACCGTCCCCGCCAGCACTAGCTCGTCCCGCATGGCGTGCCACACGCGGTGTTTGTCCCGAATTTCCACGGACGGGAAACGCGCGCCGCACAGGTGACACGCGAACACCGCCGCGCTCTGCCTGTGCGCCGCGGAGCTCTCGTACGGCGACGGCGACGCCATCGTCTCGGCCACGTGCGCGGCCAAGTGTTTCCTGAGGTACGCTTGTCTCCGGAACTTCTTGCCGCAGTACTGACACTCGTAGACCGCGTCCTCCGGTCCCGGGAGAGACAGAGACCGGAGCAACGCCGCCGTCGGTGGCGGGGGGAGTTGCGGCGCGGCTCGCTCCGCCGCGCCGTCCTCCGGACCCGCGCCGTCCGCTCCGCTCGCCGTCGAAGTGCCGTAACGAGCTGGAGCGTCGAGACCGTCGCCGGAGCCGTGGAGCTGCAGTAACGGATACGCGTCCCGCCTCTTGTCGCTCGTTCTCAGTCGCTCGTTCTCTTTTCCCTCCATTTCTAAAAACGTCGGCCTGTCGTCTTGAACTCGAACTTGGACTTGGACTTGGAGTCCCCCAGCGGGGCTCCGTGCGTCCGGCGTCATCCGAGGCTTCATCGCGTGTTTCGCCGTCGCCTGTGTCTCTTTAACCGGACCGGAGGAGGAGGAGGAGACCACCGGCACAGGGCGCGGTTTATGCCACCGGCGATGGGAGGCCAGGTTGGCGGGACAGCTGAACACTTTGTCGCACTCGGGGCACCGGTACTCCACGCGTACTATCCGCGAGCACTTGTGCTGCGCCAGGGAGAAGGGGTCGGGGTACTCCTCTCTGCACAGCTGGCAGATGAACTCGCCGAGCGGCTTGTTGTTGTCGCCGCCGCCGCCGGACGCCGTCGACGACTTATCCCGCCGCTGGAGTCGCCTCAACTCGGGGCATTCCTTCTTGATGCGGAGACCCAGCACCGGGGAGGTCGTGACGTCGTCGTCCTCCTCGGAGTGGAACTTTCTGTGCAGTTTGGGTCTTTTGGCGGCGTGGCCCGCGGAGGGTTTGGTGTTTGTCTGTTGTCGATGAGCCGCGTCGGCGTGCTCGGCCGCCGCGGGTTTCTTCGACGGAAACTGCTGCCGGTTGTGGTTGATGAAGCTCAGCGGCGGGAACAACGTCTTCAAGCCTATTATAGTGCAGGGGTCACTTTTCCCGCCGTCGGGGGTCTCGCCGTAGCACGGAGCGAGGAGGCGGCGGTGGTGGTGGTGGTGGTGGTAGTGGTGGCGGTGGTGGTCGGTCAGCAGCCGCTCGATGGAAACGGACATCGACGGACACGACGCGGAACTGAGCAGGAACGGCAGCTCCGGCACCTCGGTGGGCGTTTCTGCCGCCGGGGCGCCGGATGTCGGGTACCGCGCGGCGGGCGGGCACGACGGCTCGTCTTCCCGATCGTCGTCGTCCCCGACGCCGAGCAGTCTCGTCGCGCCGACCGCGTTGACGGGGCTGCCGTAGCACTCCGTTAACGTCAGCCCGTGGCAAGTGGGCGGAGGATGAGGCGAGCGGCAGAAACGGGAGAAGTCCCCGGTGGGAGTGAGCGCGTCGGTCACTTGGGTCGCCGGCACCGCCACCGCCGCCGCCGCCGACGACGACTCCTCCAGCTCCGGTAACCGTGCGTGCCTTTCCCCCTCCGCCTCGAGCGCCGACTCCTCCACGTGCGGCCCGCTCCACGCCGCCGCCGCCGCCGCCGCGACCCGAGCGGAATCGTTACGGAGGCCTACCTCTGTCGCGCCGAGCGGGAACACGCTGACCACCGCCCGATCTCGACGCCGCGGAGTGTTGTCTTCTTCCGGCACTTCGGATGATTTCTTTCCGTCCCGCTCGGGGTCGTTCCCGGTGTCAAATATGTCCGTCGTGATGATGACGCTCCGGGATCTGTACGACGCCGCCGGGCATCGCCGGGTTCTCTTCACTAAAAACCCGCGAGGCATGGCGGGCTTCGCTTCGCGCCACAACCACACCCACGAACTAAACAAAACTACTCGAATAACTTTTAGAGGAAGAAAAAGTACTTTGAAGTTGTTGTTGTTGTTGTTGTCCGGTGTATAGAGATAGATCGGGAGAGAGAGAGAGAGTGTGTGTGTGAGAGAGATAGAGAGAGAGAGAGAGAGAGAGTGTGTGTGAGAGAGATAGAGAGAGAGAGAGAGATGGTTGCGCGGCTCAAGGCGGCAGGTGTCGACGTTGAAGTCAACTCGACACAACTGTGGTGCGCCTTGTTTGTTTTTAAACCCCTGCAAGGTGTCTATATACCCCCCCCCCCCCCCCCCTTCTCTCTGACACACACACACTCTCTCTCTCTCTCTCTCTCTCTCTCTCTCTCTCTCTCTCCCCTCTCTCTCCCCCCTCTCATCGGTCCCTTTCAGTCTCTGATCAGATGACATAACTTGTTGGTCAGATGTTGTCGAGCCATATTAAAGAGCATTATCACACCATTATCATGTAACTGTCGCGCACCTATAGCATGGCCTATTTTCTATCTTCTTCTTATCGGCCCTTCACTTGAATGACATGTTTGTCAGTCGTTCTGCATGAAAGTGAATTCAAACAACACACCGGAGGGGAATTCTTAATTGTTCCTATATGTTAACATATTTTTTTAATGCTTGCATTATCAGGACAATTGGGCCTCCATTAAATTAGCACTACGCACAGCCCATTAAAACCTCTACGACAGGAATAGGCGCAATCGTTTCTTAGATCAACCTGAATAACACAAATTAGTTGATTCCGTTCTTTAAAAAAAATCAACCCGTGGTTACAAGGTGGTAAAGATAAGAAGACAGCATCTGAACTAACGAGTAAAGCTGTTTTATTACATGTTTGAGAGGACCTGTGGGGATTGATAGGGATCACGTCTCTAAGGTTTCTAATTAGTAGCCCATCCCCTACTACATTTATGGTGGGAATAATTGTGGTGTGTGTCTGTGTCTGTGTTCTCAGGGTGTGTGTGTGGGGGGGGGGGGGGGGGGGGTATTCACACACAGCCCCTCCCCTTAGAATCTGCTGATGCTGATAAGAGAGGGGGGGGGGGGGGTCATCTATAAACCTATGTCTCTCCCCCAAGGGACACATAGGCCAGCTCCTATGTGTGCTGCTGTCCAAGTGCTCTCTCGCCGGCCAATTCGCCCGGGTCGGCCTGGCCCTGGCGTCGCTGCTGCTTGGAAATCAATCAAGAGGGGAGAAGAACAGCGTGAGAACTGCAGGGGATCCTGGCTGCACACGTTTTACTGAGCCGGGTGCAGGCGCTGGGTTGACTCCTATATATGCAGCATGGCAACTATAGATGACAGCAATATGTCATTAAATACCGCGCTATTCAAACTCGGCGGTAATATGGTCATTAATTAATACCGGCGGTAAATTCATGTCATTAAAATCCCGGCGGTAATATTGGTCATATAATACTCAGCGGTGGAGTATTAATGACGGCGAATAAAGATTATAATTAACGTGTTAATTCTCATTCTGTTCAGCCCTTACCGTAGGAAGGCCTTTATTAACGCAGTAATAATAATAATAATACATAGGACTTATATAGCGCTTTTCTAGGTACTTAAAGACGCTTCACAATAAACATACAACAAAATAAATAATATAATCTATAATCTTGTTTCTCGAGTGTTTGTCGAAGCACTCGCATGAGGAATTGCAAACACACTCGAATTATATTGAAGTCGACGTTCGATGTAATATGAAATAACAAAGATAGATGGAGCTCATATCAGAGTTTACAATTTTCCTTGAAGTAATTACGACACTGTACCTTAAAAGTATATATATATATATATATACATATATATACTGTATATACAGGGCTATATTTTTTGTTCATTCTCTCCTATTCGCTTGAAACTTTTCTTCATGCTCAAGTGTTTTATTTGCCTAGGGGATAAATGGATACAACAGGGATAAATTGGGGGGGGGGGGGGGGGGTGGAACCAACTACAAAGAAACCAACTACTTTAAGAAACTCAAGTAAGTCAAGTCACTTTTAATGATTCATGCTTTAAAAAAAAAAAGAGTCACAAGCTCTCGGTTGTCAGCAAGAGCCCTTTAGGGATGGGGGGGTTCTGCTGGCGTTCACTTCATTGTGGCCGTATGTGTGCTGACTCGAACCTGAGTCTCCAGAGTGCTAACCTCCAGAGCAGACCACAGCACCACCAAGACACGGTCTCCGGGCGTATTTAACTTTACCGTTCACAGGGCATAAGAGAAGGCTTTCCATGGGATTTGAACCCAGGACTGCAGAGCTGAAGGTAAGAACTCTCTCCACTGTGCCACCGAGACACCACGCTATGAAGGGTTAGAACAGAACAGAACAGAACTTTATTTATCCCGAAGGAAATTCTTTTTTGCAGACGTTGAAAGATCTGAGTCTCCGTAGGAAATACAGGCGACTCTGACCTTTCTTATACAGGGCCTCTGGTCTCTTGGGGCCTCTTATACAGGGGCCCAGGTACTTATATTCCTCGACAATGTCCACCTTAGTCCCCCTGATGCTGACCGGTTTCGGATGAGTCGGTTGCTTCCGGAAATCCACCACCAACTCCTTTGTCTTAGAGATGTTGAGTTGCAGGTGATTTAGTCCACACCACTCCACGAAACCGTCCACCACACTCCTGTACTGGGACTCCTGCCCCTTTCGGATACAGCCCACAATGGCAGAGTCGTCCGAAAACTTCTGCAGGTGGCAGGACTGTGAGCTGTATCTGAAGTCTGAGGTGTAGAGTGTGAACAGGAAGGGAGACAGGACTGTCCCCTGAGGTGCTCCCGTGTTGCTCACAATAGTGTCCGACATGTTGCTCTGCAGCCTCACATACTGTGGCCGACCAGTGAGGTAGTTGGTAATCCAGGCCACTAGTGGAGCGTCCACCTGCATGTCCAGTAGCTTAGTCCCAAGCAGGGCAGGCTTTATGGTGTTGAAAGCGCTTGAGAAGTCGAAGAATGTGACTCTCACAACGCTGCCTGCCTCCTCCAGGTGAGAATAAGCCCTGTGCAGCAGGTAGATGATGGCATCTTCCACTCCAATACGGGGCTGGTAGGCAAATTGAAGAGGGTCCAGTGATGGTTCGACTAGTGCACGGATGTGCTTCAGGACTAGCCTCTCCAGTGACTTCATCACATGTGCGGTCAAGGCCACCGGTCTGTAGTCACTGTGGCTGCTTGCGTGTCTCTTCTTGGGGACAGGAACCAGGCATGATGTTT
The DNA here is from genome assembly GCA_002895965.2 of Coryphaenoides rupestris. Taxonomy (NCBI): domain Eukaryota; kingdom Metazoa; phylum Chordata; class Actinopteri; order Gadiformes; family Macrouridae; genus Coryphaenoides; species Coryphaenoides rupestris. Next base: position 186,323 of record PIJE02000828.1, read on the forward strand.
TCCACAGCACAGGGACGATCGTCGTGCTCAGGCTCAGGTTGAAGATGTGCTGGAAGACGCCGCACAGCTGAGTCGCGCACACCTTGAGCACTCTGGGGTTGAGGCCGTCCGGCGTAGTCTGCTGAGTTCACATCTCACATCCTCCGCCGTGATGGTGATTGGCCCTGGAGAGAGGAGAGGGAGGAGAGGAGAGGGGAGAGATAGGGGGGGGAGAGGGAGAGGTGGGGGAGAACTTGAGCACTCTGGGGCTGAGGCCGGTTCGGAGGTGGCATTTGATATTACACTTATACTGCATTGTTAAGTTGGAAAAGGACAAGAGATTTCCATTGTGACTTGAACACATGACCTTGATAACAATGCACTCTCTCCACTGCACCATCAGGACATGACAACGCAATTAACAGGACTTAGGGTTAGGGTTAGTGTTAGGGCGTTGACTTAAAAGTAACACTTCATAGTGTGCTGTCTCGGTGGCACCGCGGAGAGAGTTCTTATCTTCAGCTCTGTAGTCCTGGGTTCAAGTCACGCTCCAAGCAGGACTTGAACACACGACTGAGAACTCTAGCTGCTGTGCCACCGAGACACCACACTATATGTGGCCCGCGGGCCGTAGTTTGCCCACCTCTGATTTAACCACTTCATAATTCATATTTTGTACTTTATTTTATCTTAAAGTTGCACAGGGCATTTGAGCCACTTGTTTTACTATTTTTGTCTACCTCGAAAAACATGTGAGATGTTTGCTGCCCAGCATTCAGTTTTATTTACATTTAAATAATTTGAAAGGTGTGTTTTATTAAGGCTATTACAGCATGTTTGCAGTGTTTAATATTTAGATTATTTTTGTTAATAAACTGTTCTAAAGTTTAACTAATGAACCCTCTGGTGTCTTCTTCATTTGTCATAATCAGGATACTCTTCAAACTGGCAGCATTATCAAATTATATATTATTATAAAACAATCGGGGAGAAAATCGATCAATATGGGAAATAAAATCGTGATTATATTTTTTGCCAGATCGCCCAGCCCTACATTATACCGATTATATCCGGATCTATAGACCACGCGATGACAATTTAGCCCAATAATCGACATTTAGCATTTTAATAGTGTTTTTGTTGACTGCTAGACAATTGACAAAATCGGAGAACTCCACTTCATAGGATCTCTTTAGGCCTACACTTTCGATGCCAGCATTGAGCGCCGTTTAGTTCAAGTTGTGAGTACGATGATACACATTATAAGTTATATTGGCGACACAAGAACGACCATGTAACAAGATCGCTTCATATTAAAAGGGTGCTCATCATAATCAATCGGCTGTAAAGAAAAACGTGGATCGCACTAGAACTATATTTGAACCCTCTTCTCTATGGCTTGGAGTGTGACTTGGGGAGGCTATGTGTGTGCGATACGTTCTGTTATTGTGCGGCGAAGTGGGATAAATCCCCAGACTGCTGAAAATGACTATTGATCTTCTCTTCTTTGCTCACATGGTTTTCTGCCTTACATACCCGATGTCTACATCTCAGCTATCTCCTTCTGCCGTCTGTTATTTTCTCATTCCTCACAGATGCGTCTGGACAGGCTAGTAACCCCCATGTTATTCCCCTCCTTTAATCCCCTCTCTTACTTTTATCTGATCATCGGAACAGATTTATATTTATAGGCTTGCTCACCATGATCATGATTGCTTGACGTGTCTGCTGCGTATGGAAGCAAATAAGAGACATCACAGAGTTTTTGTTTTCAGTAGTGTTTATGGGTGGGAATTAGTTCAGTCGTGTTTAAAAGTCACTATTAAATATTCAGTGGCTGTTAACATTCACTCTGCGTGTCTGCTGGCTGGTTGGTGTGGACATGTTCAGCACCCAGGGAAGCGGAGAGCTCCTCTGGTCGACAACACCTTCCCCTCTCATGGACGACACACGGGTCATAGGTCAAAGGCCTTCTTCATGTTCCTTTAGGATGAACAAGCCGTTTACCTCTTAGTTACATTTGTATTTATTTATTTGTTATTATTTTAAAACGTGTAGACCCACATGTCGATTTTAATATGTGTTGGGTTTGTGATATGATGTTATTTATTTATTTATTTATTTATGATAGAGTTACGTATTTATTTAGGCCTATTTATTCTGTACATTTTCGGCCAAACCCCGAAACACACGATGTCCTCGAACTGTTGTCTGGCACTGGAGGAGAGCCGGTCGGAGCTCCGCCATTAGTGAGTAGAATGGACGTCTGGCGCCATCTACTGGATCAAAGTGGTATTGGTTGTATATGCGCACCAAACAACCTGGAGAGAAAAAGACAGCCACATGAAGGCAGCCATATGAAAAGTAGGGGGAACAAAGTGAAGTAACTCGCACGGAAAAAATACGGTAATTGACAGTGTCACCCCTCTACCACCTCTATGACCCCACGATAGTGTGACCCTGCACCCTGCTCAGCATCACCACCCCCAGGTCAGACCCCCCACTCTCAGAGGCCTACCACTGCAGTGTGTCATATGACGTTATTAGTCCAGGAGACGTTGTGTCTTAAACCTGCCTTAACTCATAGGCTGTCAGATTGTCTTGTAGGTGGTGCATCGCAAAATGAACCTTTTTTGTTTGAGTGTCTGTAGGCTTGGCTTTCTTCCGTGGAGAAGTATGCGTCTTGTTACTGCACACTATTGCCCTCAGCAATTATGCAGTTGGCAGTTTAGTAGCCTATTATTCAATCCAAACATGGACCTATTCATGGGTTTCACATCTGTTGTGTACCCTAATTTTAGTTTGGATATCAGATAAATAACACTGCTTAACTGAATTCCACAACACACACACACACACACACACACCACACACCACACACACACCTCAAATAACAGAACTGGTGGAATGTCACGTAGACGCCAACATTTCAGATGTTCTTTCACACTTCACAGACAGATGACATATTTTGATGAATGCAATGAATCACTTGTCAGCATGATTGTGCATATTTTCTCGATACCATTCCTACTACACAGCTCACAGGTGGAAACCCACCCAAGCAGGAAGGGTTGAACTAGTTGAACTGGTCTGGTCTGAACACACACAGAATCCACCCTGGACTTTTCTTCCTGCTTCCTTCCTTTCTTCCTTCCTGCTTCCTGATTATGATGATGATGATGACCTATATATTTGCCTATATATTTGTATATTTTGACTGTACATTTGTAAATCTGTTAGTTTATTTGTATTATTCTGTTGATTTCTCTATTGTTTTATTGTACTGTATTGCTATGCAACCTGGCACAAGAATTTCCTTCGGGATTAATAAAGTTCTATCTTATTTTATCTTATGATGATGATGATGATGAGTATCAGTATTGTTATGATTATTATAATTCTAATAATTATTATCCTATTATATATACTGTACTTATACTGTATACTATATATAATTTAGAATGAGTTGTTTCGAGAAGTAGATATTCAATTTTAAATGGCTATTAGAGTCTTCAGTCGCATCCCCATTATGATTGGAAGAAAGGAAATGTTTCTGAGGTGTTTTTTGTGTCCAAACTATTTCGCCTGAAGGGAAGAACCGGACCTTTGGACCCTGGACTGCAATGTGCAGGCTGTAGAGTGCAAGTTAGTCTACGTGATAATGGCCTCATATGTATGTATGTATGTATGTATGTATGTATGTATGTATGTATGTATGTGTGTGTGTGTGTGTCTCAATAGAAATCCCCTCTTGGAGACAGCAGTCTGCAGTATGCTCGTTCAGTTTATTATAAGTGACAGCTTTCTGGAAATCCCCTTGCTTTAGCTCCGCCCCTGCGTCTCACCACACACACACACACACACCAGCAGGGCATTTCCACCAGACTGACTCGCAGCTCCACTAGGATCCGGACCCAGAATATTTGCGTCGTGTCGTGTTGTGTTGTAGAACCCGTTCAGCATGGACCTGCGCCGACTGAACCCGATGGTGGATTACAACACCGCGGACCCCAAGGAGGAGGCGAAGCCGAGCGGGGCGACCGAGGAGCGGCTGGACAGCGGGCTGGACTCCCTGAAAGACGAGGAGTACCAGGCGGTGGCCGCCGAGCTCACCCAGCTCAGGGTCGACTGCTCGGCGGCGCAGCGGCAGCACCAGCAGCAGCAGCAGCAGCAGCAAGCCCCGCTCACCGGAGAACAACACGCGTGGAGGGAACAGATCACGGAAGACGGAGACACGTAAGTTGTGTGGACACAGGCCGCTCCGTGGCTCCCGCCGCGGCTACAGGTTGCACTAGCAGCACTAGGCCTTGCGGAGGTAATACGATCCTTTTCCTGTTCCGACGACCATCTCCTCCTCCTCCTCCTCCTCCTCGTCCGCAGACATGGAGACTCCTCGGCTCACAGTCAGCCGCGGCTTAGAGTTAACAATGCACAGGACCAACCTTGGCCGGCTTTGATTATATTTTGGGTTATTATAGGCTGGGACAGTGCGGGGTCGGAGGTAAACAAAGGCCTATTATTATTATTATTATCAGCAGCAGGGACTCTACTATGGCCGCGGGTCCGAGACTCAGCTGCCTGGGAAAGTCCCAGGCGCGCCGCCAAGCAGCAGCAGCAGCAGTAGTCAGCCTATAGGATGGAGCAACTAGTGGTTTTCTGTCACCTAAAATGTCCCCCATTTTGTGCAACCCTTATGTAAGCACTGCACACTCCATCTGCAGTGGGCACATACATGCGGAGGCTTAGGAATAGCCAACATCAAGCCGTAATGAGTCAGACTACACACAATACATAGTACACCTAATACATAGTACACCTAGTAGTAAATCCTAGTGGATCACTTTGGCCAATAATGTAAAATGCAACAATATCGATTTTCGGAGCATAAAAACCATAAAAACTGTTAAGCCTATTTCACTGTTTTAACTTTAATTGCTGGTTTGATTATAGAAGGGATATTTATTTTCATGAAGACTATTCTTTCTCGTACATTTGTATTTCATATTTCTAATTTGTAGTCAACTTTTGTCTTTTGTCCCTTTTGTCTGTAGGCTGCTCCACCTCGCCATCATCCATGAGGCCAAAGACTACATCAAAAACATGATCGACTCATCGAGGAACACACACTTCCTCAACACACAGAACATCCTGAGACAGGTGTGTGTCTGTGTGTGTCTGTGTGTACGCGCCTGTGTACTGTTCTGAGGTTTTCCAAAGGTGGTGGTGAATTTATAAAGAGCATTTCCCTGGATGTATTGACTCATGGATCAGTGTGTTCAATTCTTGATAAACTCTTCTTGGTTGATATATATTTAAATGGAGTAAATAGCTGCAGACAATAGAAAAGTTGCATTGTGTGGGTTTAAAGTTGCATAGTGGGTTTAAAGTGCCTCTCTCTCTCTCTCTCTCTCTCCAGACTCCCCTCCACCTAGCGGTAATCACAGGTCAGGCCGACGTGTGTGAGTGCCTCCTACTGGCGGGTGCCGACCCCACAGTGGTGGACGACCGAGGGGACACGGCCCTCCACATCGCCTGCCGCGGCGGCAGCCTGACGTGCTTCAGCGTCCTCACGCAGAACTGTCCGTCGGAGCAGTTAAAAAAAGTTGTGTCCACGTGCAACTACAAGGGTATGTACAAGCAATCATACAAGGTTTGCCATCGTACACTTTTCTAAAGCGTATTCCGACCGTTCTCATTGGTTGTTTCTCTGCATTTATTTCCTGCAGGAATGAATTGCCTCCACCTCAGCTGTGTTCAGGGTTTCCTCTCATTGGTGGAGAGCCTTGTGTCACTGGGGGCTAACATTAATGCGCAGGTAACCCACTTATCACAAATGTGTATTGATCTGTGGGGGTTTCTTTTTAATTTGTGGTTGACATGTAGTTGACATGTACTCTTTGTAAGTCGCTTTGGATAAAAGCGTCTGCCAAATGCCCTAAATGTAATGTAAATGTAGTTGGCATGTAGTTCAGTAGGGCTGGGCAATAATTCAATATAATCCTTTATCGTCTGTCTCTTCTTGTACTCACAACACACCACCCATCTCTCAACAGGAACAGTGCAATGGGCGCAGTGCGCTGCACCTGGCCGTGGACCTGCAGAAGCTCTCATTGGTCAGGCTGTTGCTGAGGGGCGGAGCCGACCCCAACCACCTGTCCTACGGCGGCTTCTCTCCCTACCACCTCACCTTCGGTCGCCACGACGATGACATCAAGAACACGCTGTATCCGCTGACGGACCCGTCGCTGCGGGAGCTGCCTGACAGCGAGCCGGAGGACAGCGAGGACGAGGGCGGCCGGGAGGAGGAGGAGGGCCAGACAGACGAAGAGGTGTGTAGAGGACAAATGATGGAGCTGCTAACTGCAGCTCTAACCTAGAGCCGCTGAAAGGACTAAACAGACTAATTCTTAGGTCGGCCCGCTCTTCAATGGAAGATGCAAAAGATAAGAATGTAAAGTCATCAACTTAGTCTTTATACGTCATTATTAATATAAAAAGGTTGAATATAAAGATTCAAATGTCAAGAATAGATAAGTCTGATCAAACAGACCACACTATAGTCCTTAAACATAAGTAACTAGCAACAGTACTTGAATTAAATGAATCAAGCATTGTCAATGGCTAATTATAATCATAATCACTTGAAAATTATTAAATATTATCAACCGATAAAGCAGGGTCTATAATACCATCTCTCTCTCTCTCTCTCTAGGTGGGGTATGATGACATCCAGTGGAACGGACATTAACAGGAAACCAGCAGAGAGAGACAGGAAGCTGCCAGCTGGGCAGGAGGAGGAGGAGGAGGAGGAGGCCGGGAAGAGGATGATTGACGATGACAACGCAAGACTGAATGTCCCTGATCAGCCATATTGCATTCACCCCCCCGCCCTCGCTGACGTGATAGCCAAGGATCAGGAGGGGTTCTCGGGCGATGGACTCCTACTTACACACGGGAGAGGTCTTCAACAAATGACGTTCAGGGGACCCGGCGATGGATGGATGGATGGATGGATGGATGGACAGACAGACTGATAAAGAAGCAAACAGATGGATGGGTTGTGGATGAAGCAGAAGCAGAAGAGGCAGAGTCTGCCAGGTTGTCAACGCGCGACGGGCCGTCTAGATGAGAGACGGACCACACTGCCACGGAACAGGAGTATATCATTGTTCTACGGTTAGCGGATTGCTTTACATAACAAAGTTAACGTGTGCACACTTTGGAATGCAGGGAGGGAGGGGAGGGAGGGAGGGATGGTGGGGGGAGTGTGAATTCAAAAAAACAAATCACTTAACATAAGTCAACAGAAAATATGTCACGGCAACGCCCATGTTGTTCGATATTGTAAATGGCTGTGTATACTACAAAGATGTATTTTTTAACGGAAGCTGTGAAGGTGTACAGAACAGAGCCGGTTGTAAATGTCCACAGAGCAGTCCAGCACACTCCATGGTAAATTAAACACATGTATTTAACTCTTCTCATGCGTGCAGGTTCTTCTTTTCTTCATGCGTGTCTGGCGAGGTTTATTTTTATTAGAGGACAGGGGCGTATCAAGGGTTTCCATCAAAGGAAAATAATGGGCTTGGCCAGCCGTCAGCTCTCCGTGTGTTTGAGTTTGGCTTCCTTTTGTCAGTGACCTTTTCATTATGTTTAAATAAGAACACAAGGTAGCGATTGGTGTGAGTTTCCCCATTCACTGTCTACTGGTCTTTCAAGTGTCAACACGGCAAGTCCTAAAGCAAGGGCGTGTGTCTAGAGAGGGGGGGGGAAGAGAGAAAGAGCGAACATATGATAAGGAAGCCATTTGTGGCGTGTCACGCACATCGGGCAGGCTGAATGAGGAAGTATAGAAGGGGAGGGGAGGGTCTGAGTAACAGGAAATTCCCAAAACAAAAGCGCTTGGCTGTTCCCATCTGCCCGTCCACTTTTGTAACTGGGAGCTGCCACAGATGTTATGCAACAACTCCTTAATTGGCCTGAAATAAAATTGTACTTCAAAGAAAAAAAAGTATGAATGGTATGCAGACTGACCCGCCTGAAATTCAAATTATGATTTCAAATTTGCTTCTAGCAGGACCAGTTTTAGTATTACATGACCAAGTGTCACATGGAATTTAAATATTTGACACTATTGGCTTCTTTCGCTACAATTATCCAATATCAAACTAATATTCTACCATGGTTTTCTAAGGTTTAAACCACTGCACCAATAGATGAAACATGCAGAAAAGGCAAGTTGACAACTTAAATACATCAACTGTGCTGCAAATAGTCCCTGATGTTCCTGTTTTAAAATAACCTCTACATCTCAAATTCAGCCTCTGAATAGTATGATACTATTATTTATAATAATAGTATTATAAATAAAATTATATCAGTTTCAAGAAAACATTTGTGAGAGTGGCAGAGCAGTACATTTTATTCACCTATTAAGAATAAACAGAATACATTCATGCACACACATGGTATGGGTTACAAACCCATACCCTTGATTGTGTATCCAATACAAAAGGAGCTATCTGTATGGATCACATTGATTACAAATAAAAAAAAAACTGGTGGTGGTGGTTGTTGTTGTTGTTGACGGTGGACTGAGGTGAGGTCCGGATCCCTTCAGGGCTGCTTGGTCAGGCAGAGCCAGCGTTGGGGCACTTCATACGTGCTCCTGTCCTCCTCCGAGTTGTCGTACGGGATGTGCCACGAACCGTCACCGCCCTGGATGATGGTGTCATAGGGTGGAATCACCTGGAACACAGAGTCAACACACAGTCGCCATCTTGCCACAAAAAAGGCTTCCATCCTATCGACCCCAAAAAATGTCTTCCCCTTTCAGTTACATTCATCACCACAGTCCTCTGTCTCCTGGTTCACAACCCCCCCCCCACACACACACATCATCTCAACTCCTCAGGTGAAAGTGCACCCTCCCCTCCCCCTTTCCCCTCTCCTCCTCACCCCTCCTCCCCTCACCCCACACCTCCTCTCCTTCTCCTCCACCTCCTCCTCCTTCCCCCTTCCTTCTCTCCCTCCTCCCTCCCTCTCCCTCTCCCTTAAAGCGCACCCTCTGCACCGGTGAGATGAGGCCGAACACCCCCATCTGGTGGCCGCGCTGCCACTTGAAGAAGAGGCGGCGGGTGAGCGCATCCGACAGGCAGGCCTGTGGTCGCGCATCAGTCCCGGCTCACGACAGACAGTGGGTTGCCGGAGTTAAGCGCGGCGTACAGCAGGAAGGGGTCGTCCTCCGGCTGAGGGGGTTGGCAGTTGGCGCATGACGTGAGGGAAGGAGAAGAGGGACGTGAATTTTTTATGCATCACGAAAGTACCACATATCTTGACAATAACTTGGAGCTATTAAAAAAAACCGGGATGATTTTATATATCAATGGTAAATGTACTAATATGTAAGGGACAATCAACTCGCGAGGTGTGCGTTACAAGGTATTAATGCCATGAAGATTGCCTCCTGCAGCGCGATGCACCCAAATGAAGCAAGTGCTTGCGGTGTCCGATTCAAGGAATGACTCATCCCTTTTTACAACCAATCTGGGTTTAGTCACGGTTATAAATCACAACGGGGGGGCCTGTAAATGAAGGTTATGGCATAACTTGTTACAAAGCATTAAATACATTTGGTTGTGTTTTTCCTTCCCGTCGATGGTTTATCCAGTTGATAACAGTTAAGCTTTGACAGCTATGGTCTTTAATGTTGCTATGGTTAAAGCTTGGCTAGTGGATGAATTTAGAAGTGATTAAACATGAGCCAAACTATGTGTGCATTATATGGTATTAACGCGCAACCTGCAGGCTAATCAGATTAGTTTTGCATGCTTTTGTATTCAACTACCAGGACCAAATCCAGCCAAAGACCAATCCGCCCAATGCTGTGCACGCTAGCCATGCTGAATAAGGAACACAATATTGTTAGTTTTACAGATAATAGAATGGATATGACCAATGTCAAATAGAGACTGTAAAACCGCATTGGTTTCACATGTGTACGTGACTGTGGAGTTTGGTGTGTGTGTGTGTGTGTGTGGTTGGTGGCTGGTTTAAGCAGCCTCACCTGTACAGTACAGGTGAGTACACTCTGGGGCTGGGTGAGGCTGCATTAGCCAATCAAGGCACACAGGATAAACCAGCCATCACACACACACACACACACACACACACACACACACACACACACACACACACACACACACACACACACACACACACACACACACACACACACACACACAACACACACACACACAAGAGAGCGCTGACAAGTTAGCGGTTACCACCTGCAAAACATTTGAACTCTACAAGAAATAAAATCAAACTATTAAATTACAAGTTAAATAACATCCACCGGTGTCATGTTTTGTTTTAAATTCATAATTATCAAATCATCAGTCGTTGTGTGTGTTGATGGCTGGCTTAACCTGTGGGCCTCGATTAGCCACCCGCCACACACACTCCACCACAAATCCCAACCCGTCTCCAAAGCAAGAATACTGTGTGGCATGTCTGTCTGTGTGTGCATGTCTGTCTGCTGTGCTCTTTGTGGTGTGTGTTGTGTGTGTGCCCCTACATGTTTCTCGGTGAAGAAGCAGTGGGCTTTCTTCTGGATGAGGGCCATTTTGCGGCGGTCCCAGGACTTGGAGGGGGTCAGTATGTGCTTCCTGCCCAGCACCAGAGTGGTCCGGCCCTGCCGCTCCAGGCTCCGACACCACGGCCAGCAGCTGGACAACACGGCAGGACAGAAGAACACGCCAGTCAACGCAACACATTCTGCCAGTCAACCGCCCGCAAAAAACTCATTCACTAGACAACTACTTCTCAATAATACGTTTGCAACTTGTTTTGTTTACTAAATATCTTACCTATATTTTACCTTAGGCTTATTCACTGTACATTTGTAAATATAATATTTTATTTTATTATTCTATTGTTTATTACTCTATTGTTTGTTGTTCTATTGCTATGCTTATTGTTGTTGGTATTTTGAGCAACCTTTGGCACAAGAATTTCCTTCAGGATTTACTGTAAATTCACATGACTAATCACTAAGTGTGCGTACTCGAAATGTAAAAAGGAGCTACTTCCTGTTTTGGTCAGTGCCTGGTCACAGTTACGCAGACAAAACAGAAAGCATCTAAAACCTCAGATCATTCCAAAGTTTAAATGAGGTCATCAGATGAAATATGTCTTTTCGACTCGCAATAGTCAATCTAAATGGGACGAGAAACGTAACTAAACCAACACTGATGACTGTTGGTTTGTCTTTGGCAATGTCCCTCATCACCGTCCTGAGATGCTCGACTGGGAACTTCCATGTAGCTGTGGGGATAACTAACCAGGCACGTGTGTGTGTGTGTGTGTGTGTGTGTGTGTGTGTGTGTGTGTGTGTGTGTGTGTGTGTGTGTGTGTGTTGTTTCACTGTACAAATGACAGAAAAGGCCCTACATGACTGGAAATACTAGATAAGGGGGAAACGCACATAGAGCTTGAATAAAGTGACCTGTTGCCACGGGGCACAGACTCCAGCTAACCGGACACAACTTTTTGTCACACAAAATAATCCCAGATTTGTTGTGTGATGTGACTTGGGGTTTATTGACATGACGTGACAAGCAACTGACTTCCATGGAACTTCAGAGACACAACAACACAGTAAACAATTCCTTTCAGAAGTGGATGAGCAGGAAGTGGCATCAAGATAATGCAATTGAATCTTGTGTGTTTTCAGAAGTGCTTTTAGGTATACTGGAGCTACATAAAGTGGTGGGAGTCTGTTAGGTTTAAGGGCTGCTTTCCCAATTAGTTCGACAAACCATTAGCCGAATGGTTTGGCAGAAGAATCAATCGCAGTTGATCGAGTTTTCATTAGTTACTTAGACGTTGCAAAGTGGGCATCTCAATCGACACACATCGGGGGTTCATACTGCATGCCCGTGAAGGTTAAACTTCTCCCGGACACCGCTATTAACATTAACTGTCCCCCTCTATTACATTCACACGCACCAGACAGGAGAATACACACGAACATTTTATTGCCATTGCTTTCCACAGCCATCAAGCTATATTGCATTGTTTGCTTTTAAATAAATGTGCAGTTTTATGCCATGACTTATATGATTAGTCAACCACCATCGGCTTGCAAGAGTTCTCCACACATTGCATAAAACAAATAATAAGTGACGCTAGCAGGCACTTCCATGTGAGGTCAACTGTACTCACAACACAGACACTAGAACCTTCTCCCTCCTTTTAAACTCCTCGATGATGTAAAGTGTGCGTTGTGCAGTCAGGCGTGCGTGTGTGTGTGGTGTGTGGTGTGTGAGAGAGACATACAACCCAGGCACACAGGAATAGTGCTTGTGTGTCTGTTTTTGCTCTTTTTCCTGTCCTGTGTACTATTGTGTGTTGGTACCGTTTCAGCCTGCCGGTCCCTGGTCAATGTGTGCAGTATTCAGTCCGTCCACGGACTACGTCAAAAACTCGGAGACCTCCGCACAAACGCCTTGAAGCTGTCCAACTCCTAGACAGACACAGGAGAGCAGAGGGTCACAGACAGAGAGATTCACAGTCAAGTCAAATTTGATGTTATTATTATTATTATATACAAATAACATTGTCCCAGAATTTGAAATGCAATGCAATGCAATTAAAAATACCCTGAGAATGTATTGCTGACTCAGAAGTGGGAGTACGGTTCAAGTGCAAGTAGGTGCTAGTTTAAAAGGGGAAAAACCTAAAGAGTAACCAAACACTCAGATTAAACAACAGCACCACCTCTGGTGAAGTTCTTATTGTATTTGTTCCTTTTAATTGAGGCATTGCATGACAATGCATATGATATACAATACACAGTACATGCAGCACTACATGCACACTATCCACCTAAACAGCAGCAACTTCAACATGGTAGCTGGTTGTTTTGGCGTATTAAATACACAAACTCATGCATTTGCACTTGTCTTTGCAGGGTGAACACACGCACGCCCACACAGACACACACACCTGTTAAACTCTGTGTGTGTGTGTGTGTGTGTGTGTGTGTGTGGTTTCAGGCAGACTAGAAGACAGAAGAAGAGGAGTTGACAGCTGGACAGATAGAGAGAGAGAGACAGAGAGAGTGACAGAGTAAGTCCAGTGTAATTATCCAGGGACTTTCCAGAGCTGATATGTGAAAACTAGCTCATTGTGATGCTGGGGATTATGTGACTGCTTAAGACACAAAGACGCATGCGCACAGGACACACAGACACAGACACACACACACACACACACACACACACACGCCAATGCAAGTGCACACACATGCACAATGACGGATACATGCGTACACACATGTACAACCATGCATGTATTTATAATGCAGCAATACTATGGCAAATGCTACAAGCAGCACATACATGCTATTGTCTTGTCATTCAACAGCAAATTAATACATTTGCAGATAGCCTTCTCTGTTGTGTGTGATAACATTACAGACAGAGCTGGGTTCTTTCAGTGGTCAAAGTCTGCTACACTTCCAGACTTAACATGTGAGTGCATTCTTTTAAGAAGCAAGTCTTGCTTCCAAGCAAACATTCAAGCAACATGTCTGACAGACGGGTCCACCGTTGTCATCATTAACTCATATCTAGTCGCCTTCCTACTGTCTATCTGCATGTGTGTGCGCGCGTGTGTGTGTTTTGGAGTCAGTCTCGTTTCACACGGAAGTTCAACGTGCTGGAAATCCCCGTATTTTCTGGACTGGCAGTTCCATCAACCAAAGCCACCCACCCACCGACCCACAGAGAGGAGCGGGGCGAGCAAAAGTAAGATCTGAAAGTGTGCGTGTGTTTGTGTGTGTGTGTGTGTGTGTGTGGGTGTGTAACCTGAGGGAGATACTAAAAATGCAACCTAGGTTTTTTTTCTGCTTAAAATAAAGGCACAAGAATGAATGAGTGAATGCATGACTGAATGAACACCTCATTATTATTAAATTAATTGAAAAAAAATTATGGATCCCAATCTTCCTCGATTTATGATTCCTAAATTACATCTGTCATAATTTAAAGTCTATAGAAGCCCAATTAACAGCACTATGAGATGAGGCCTGCACATCTCATTGTGCTGCTGGGGTTATTATGTGACTGCTAATGACACAAAGACGCGTGTGCAACCTGGAAGTGTTCCTGAACTGGAACAGAAAATATGGTAGTCACAAGACACTAGTCACTAGTCACTAGTCACTAGCCACTAGTCACTAGTCACTAGTCACTAGCCACTAGTCACTAGTCACTGCTTGGCAGTGGTGAATTTAGATGTTGATTTTCAGAACGATGGATGCAAATGTAAATAAAAAAACACGCCAGACAAGGCCCGTCGGTAATCTGTCACTAGCCACTAATTACTAGCCACTCGTCACTAGCCACTCGCCACTCGTCACTAGCCACTAGCCATTCGTCACTAGCCACTAGCCATTCGTCACTAGCCACTAGTCACTAGTCACTCGTCACTAGCCACTAGCCACTCGTCACTAGCCACTCGTCACTAGCCATTCGTCACTAGCCACTAGCCATTCGTCACTAGCCACTCGTCACTAGCCACTCGTCTCTAGCCACTAGTCACTCGTCACTAGCCACTCGTCTCTAGCCACTCGTCACTAGCCTCTTGTCACTAGTCACTAGTAGCCACTCGTCACTAGCCACTAGTCACTAGCCACTCGTCTCTAGCCACTAGTCACTAGTCACTAGTCACTCGTCACTAGCCACTCGTCACTAGCCACTCGTCTCTAGCAACTCGTAACTAGCCACTCGTCTCTAGCCACTAGTCACTCGTCACTAGCCACTCGTAACTAGCCACTCGTCTCTAGCCACTCGTCTAGTTTATTTGCTTTAAACAACGAAAATGAAATCACAATTTTCCCATAGACTTAGAATGCCAATCTTTTTGCATCTACACTTTAAGTCGCTTCTGCATGGGCTTCACAAACAAGTGTTCATGGCTCCCACTTGCTTTGTGTGTGTGTGTGTGTGTGTGTGTGTGTGTGTGTGTGTGTGTGTGTGTGTGTGTGTGTGTGTGTGTGTGTGTGTGTGTGTGTGTGTGTGTGCATGTGTGCATGACGTGTATTGTTGTGCATGTACCTCGGGTGTGGTGTTGTGGAACACATCCTTCCCCTCGATGATCTCAGCCATGACTCGGCCCTTCAGGTGCTCATACTCCTGGGGGTTGAGCTGGATGGACTCCACCTCTGACTCGCAGCACCTGCACACACCTCTGAACACAAAGGCACCACGCTGTGACCACATAGTACACACATGCATACATACATACATACATACATACATACATACATACATACATACATACATACATACATACATACATACATACATACATACCCTCCTCTAACTAGGGTTGGGTATCGTTTAGATTTATTCGATACCGGTGCCAAACCGATACTTTTAAAACGATACCGGTGCCAAAACGGTGCCAGAACCGATACCTTCTTTAAAATAAAGAGCAAACAACAACGTTAAAGAATGTCTTTTTTTATTGCAAAGGCAAAACAATTGAACAATAAATAAGTAAAACTACTAATAATAAATAAGAGCAAATAACAGCAAACAAAGCAAGTGAAAAGTAGTGCACAGTGACTGTCAAATAATGGTCCTGTGCCACACTGGTCCACCCATCACAGGTAATAGCAGCCTTGATCACTTGTGCCAATTCCTGAACAACATTCTGCTTTTAGACAGAGAACCATGCAGGACTGAGGGTGTTCATCAGAGTATCCCTGGACGGGGGGCGGTAGCGAGGATTAAGGGCACTGGTCATCTCTCTGTATTAAAGAAATTTAAGGATGTGTATTAGTCTTATTTGTCTTAATAGCACATAACTAGATTATACACACTAAATAAAGAAATATTATTTTCACATAATGCAATTACCTAAAACAATGATTTGGTATTTATTTATTTACCTGAACCATGGAGATTCCACAGTGGAAAAAGAATGCAGTCCCTTGACCACAACTCTGGTCACAGCCCTGTGGCGTTTTTTCCACCTTCTCTTTTGTTAAGGTTCCCTTCTTGGCCAAGGTGAATGGGGTCACTACTGCAATAATAATATATATTATGTTCATTAATTAATTAGTTAATTAATTTATTTATTATTAACGTATGTAACACATAAAAACGTTGATTTATAAATTCAAGATTTGCATCGTTAATGTTACGTTACTAACATGAGGAAATGCGGCTGGAAATCAATCGTCTCGTCGTCGGGGTCTCCCACACCACCGGCTGAGGTGCTTGGTACTGGGCCGAGGTGCTTGGTACTGGGCTGAGGTGCTTGGTACTGGGCTGAGGTGCTTGGTACTGGGCTGAGGTGCTTGGTACTGGGCTGAGTTGCTTGGTACTGGGCTGAGGTGCTTGGTACTGGGCTGAGGTGCTTGGTACTGGGCTGAGGTGCTTGGTACTGGACGATTTCAAGGGTCGAACACTGTGCACGCTTCGGCCTTCAGGTTCATACCGTGACTCGCCAAAAGGTGCTTCATCAAATTGGAGGTGTTCCCCCCTTTGCATGCAATGGTTTTTAAACATTTGTTGCAGGTACTATTGTTCGCGTTTTTTGGGGTAAAATGCAGCCACACTTTCGACCGTCGTGGTTTCGGCATTTTGCGGGTACTTGCTGTCACTGTCTGATTGAAATGTTTACTAAAGTTAGGTGTGGGTTGGGCAGCGTGACGTGAGCATCAGCGATGTTTCGTTTCGAGCACTAGAGGGCGCTAAAATGCAGTGGATATTTCAAATGGCATTTTAACTACTGGCACCGAAATGAGGCACCGAAATATGCGTTTTGATTCGGTACGGTTAGTACCGGTTGTACGGGAACCGGTTCCATAGTGGTACCGGTTCTCGGTACCCATCCCTACCTCTAACCAACATCCACCAACTCACGTTCCTCTGAAAAGAAAGACTTGCCCTACGTATATACTCACCGTCATTAATTATATATATATATGATGATAGTGTTCGAAACATGGTGAGCTAGATAAGTACAACAGCAAGTCCGATGGCAAAGTGCAAATAGACTGTATATGGTTACATACGTTATGTTATGTACGGCGACCACACGGGAACCAGTGAAACCTACTTTGGTGTGACATTGGTCCACTCCCCTCTCCACTTCTGCCCTGGAAGACTGTGGAGACAGAGACAGGAGAGGCCAGATATTTAGTTATCCGAGCCCCAGCCCCAGGTGTGGGCGGCAGTAGCTCAAGAGGTAAGAGTGGTTGTCTGGCAACAGGAAGGTTGCTGGTTCAATCCCCGGACTCTGCCTAGATCAGTGTCGAGGTGTCCCTGAGCAAGACGCCACCTAACCCTAACTGCTCCTGATGTGTTGGTTGTTACCTTGAATATTTGGAACTGCCGTCGGTGTATGAATGTCAGGCAACTGTAAGGGTTAGGATTAGCGTAAAGTGCTTTGGATAAAAGCGCTATATAAATGCAATCCATTTGCTGTCGGCATCACCTCCCCATGCCCCACTGTGGCGTCACCACTGACCTCTCAAACCAGGTCTTGATGGCGTCCGCGAGGATCTTCTGGGGGTACACCTGGTTGTCCCTCATGTAGCCCAGGATGCCCAGCAATCGCTCCTCGTAGTCGGCCCGGGACATGTTCCCCACCTCCCCTCCGGCGCCTCTGGCCCCTCCCTCGAACAGCGCTTGCCAGGTGTCTGGAGAAGGCACCAATCCCTCCTGGATGACCTCATCGTAGAGCCGCCAGGCCGTGGCCGCATCGCCGTGCTGCACCGCGCCGCCGATGATGTCGCTGTAGTTGCGAGCCGTTGGGGAGAGGATCTGTTAGCGGGAGCAGAGAGGAAACCAGTTTTGCATTGCTGTTAAAAACCAGCAGAAACCAGCAGCACTACTGAGGTGCAATATTGACATTGGATACATTGCTGTCTATTATTGGATTTTGCATATAATTGTTATATTATTATCCTGCAATGTACGTATTGCTTCCTAGTATATTTATCTTTCTTCATATTTTATCTTTCCAGTATATTATGTAGGTGACTTGTCTCTGTAGCTTTGGATAAAAGTTTCTGCCATATTCCCTCAATGTAAATGTAAATGTCATAAGAATGTCAGTGTCCAGTCTGGCTCTCTGTGTTGTTCTGTGCATCAATCAAAAGACTGAATCTGACCACAAATTAATGTGGTCCGTGCGTGGGCGTGACCTTCTTTATGTCCATCAGGAGGGGCAGGGCCTCCTGCCAGCTGGGCGTCCGGCTGAAGGCCTTGATGAACAGGGTGGAGGCCCCCGTGTCCAGCACCGGGTAGACGCCCCGCATCACCTGGTACAAGTCCAGCGTCTCTGCGTCATGGCCGCCCTTCACACACATTGTCAGGTAAGACAGCAGCAGCTGGTAGGACAATGTCCCCGTCTCCAGGGCAACAAAGGACAACAGGGACCTTTAGGGTCAATAAAGGGGGGGGGGGTGAATTAGGCTTGGCAGTGGCAGTTTTGAATTTAGATGTTGATTTTCAGAACGATGGATGCACATATGTAAATAAAACACAGTCTTTGATCTCAGCGCTTAAAGGTGCTGTAGGCAAGATTCAAGAATTGTCATAAAGAGAGAGAGCAAGATTTTGAAACTAAACCAAAAAGGTGTTCGATCCATCTCTTCTCCCTCCCTCCCTCCCTCCCTCCATTTCTCTGCCATTGAGACACCTTTAATTGACAGCAAAATGGATTCCCTGAACCAATCACAGAACAGATGCCCTGATTGGTCTACAAACTAAATGGGCTCATACAGAAGCAGGCACAGTCAGCTCAAAACAGATATCCACCACCTTCACTAAGAAGGCAAACATCACGCCAAGTCCCAACTCGTCTCTGTTATGCCACCGCAGTGGTGGAATGAGTTCCCGGCTGACGTCAGGACAGCAGAGTCGCTCACCAGCTTCCGCAAGAGACCCCCCCGCCTTCCCTCTCCTAACCCTAGCACTAACTTGTGTGTTTATACTGTACGTCTGGCATTATTAATCGTACTTAGCATTGTGTAGCATATTGTATGTTCCTACATGTTGATAATGTGCTCAGAATTTCACTTCTGCTCTTATCCCAACTATTATGCAGGCTACCTAGCAATTATGAAACACGTTCTATTAACCTTGCAATTATGAACTGCTTGAAACCTGCTCTATTCTTATCTTTATGCAATGATTGCATGTGGATATTTGGACAGATAATGGAACATGGACACAGATGCCCGACAGACACATACACACACACACACACACACACACACTATTGACTCACTTGGCGATGTCCAGCTCTGCCTCTGTCTTCAGCAGTACTTTCATCATATGCAGCTCAAAGCCTGCTGATCTGCCCGACTCCTCTCTCAGCTTCCTCCACTCAGCAGGGGTGAGGGGTCCTCCCGGGGCCACCGCCCTCCCTTGGGAAACCAAAGGCTTGTGTCTTATCATTCGTCACATACATCCACTTTAACCAATTCTTTGAAGCAGCGTGTGTTCATAACGCATTGACACATTTCATCCACAAAATACATTCCATACAGTATCTTTACACTCATTGTAGATGAATATGGGGCAGTTGTGTTACTACATTGTGTTATTGAGATCTGCTGATGAGATCTTAAGAGTTACACCTCAGGTAGCCTGTCTACCTGTTATAAACCGTGGTCTTCTGCTGGGGTCTCCCTCCTCCTGCGCCAGCGGGGTGCGCCATTCCTCTGGAGCCCCATCACTGTCCATCTGGCCTCTGATCCCCTCTGCATGTCTCTGAGCCCTCTGAGCCCCATCTACGGTCCTCTGAGCCCCATCTACTGTCCTCTGAGCCTCCTCTGCTGTCCTCTTCGCGGTGCCAGCAGCGAACATGGACTTTGGGAAGGAAGGCATTCGTCTCACCGTGGAGGAGCCGTCAGCGTGTTTGTGACTACTCTTTCGTGGCACCGGTTTAAAGCCTTTAGTGCACATAGTTCTTGCACAAATGTTCGTTCCCTGGTGGAAGCGAGGACTTAGGATCACACTTACAAGGCAAAGCCTCGCTTTAAATATCAACGTAGGGCCCATCGTTAGCTGTCAAAAGTCAAGGCCAGCTACCGTATTTCACAATGTAGACCACACAGGGGTTATTGGTGATGTTGTTCACTAGACTGTACGCTTTGATCGGGCATGGCGCGCGCTGCTCTCTCTCTCTCTCTCTCTCTCTCTCTCTCTCTCTCTCTCTCTCCTGGTGACGGTAACTTCTTGAAGGCATGTGTTGTTCTTGCTGTCGCGGTGACGTCATCGACACTCGACAGTCGAGATGCTCTATTGGTGCGTTCCAGTTGTAGTCGAAAGTCGGATTTCTGAATCGGAAATTCGGAAGATCCTCGCCAACGCGAGGTAAAAAGAGAAAAAGAAAAAAAAGAAAAAGAAAAGAATATATATATATATAGAGAGAGAATGGCACAATATACATAATAAACATTATACACTATACATAATTATACAATATACATAAAAGATGAATATCCTTCAAGGGGCGTCCCCCCTAAATCTTCCCACTTCGAAGAAGGAAGAACCCCAATTCCGACTCTAACTGGAACGCAGCATTAGCCTTCCATGTTTATAATTTGTCTCTCAGTTTTCGTTGCTTCCTTGTTTCCAGTTGTATCTTCTTGACGTAGGGTTCTTTAAACTATGACCGACGAGAAAACCACCCACTGGTCGGATATATTAAAAAGAAGATTATCCAACGCGACTATTAAAGGTATAATAAAATGTATAATATAATAGCGAACTGCGCCTACCGAGAGATAACAAGATGAACTGTAGTAGTAGTGATGTTAGTCATGTTATGTATTACATGTATTATATAAGTCATACTTGTTTCTATTCTGGGACAGATGAGAGGAGTGAAGACGACAAAAAGGCAGAAGAAACGGAGCTTTTCACCAAGTATTACTCAGAGTGGAGAGTAGGAGGCAACAACGACAGCCCATACAAGAGCATTCCTCGCTTCTACTACAGGGTAAGTTAACCTCACATGTACTCTGATGTGGTGTCACCATCATATGTATGATGGTGACACCACATCAGAGTACATGTGAGGTGGTGTCACCATCAGTATGATGGTGAACACCACCTCACACTGTACTCTGATGTGGTGTTACCATCATACATACTATATGATGGTAACACCACCTCACATGTACTGATGTGTTACCATCATACAGTATGTATGATGGTAACACCACCTCACATGTACTGATGTGGTGTTACCATCATACAGTATGTATGGAAGATGATGCTCATGATTCACACAAGATGTTCCCCTTTGTATTGCAACAACGAGAGAGCTCCTCTAAATGCAAGAAGCACACAAAGCAGGATCCAAGAGTATTTAATGCATGTCTCCCCCCCCCTTAGTAGAGTGAGCCCTGAACATAGAGTAACAAGAGTCTTTTAACACTGAATGTGACAAGTACAAGTAATCATTCTCCAGAATGGCCCATTTCAGAATAATATATATTATTGGATTGTAATAATTGGGGTTAGATGCATGCATTGATGCACTGTGTTCCCCCTGCAGACCAATACATCTGTTGTGGTATAATATAATAATAATATATAATATAATATAATAATATACATTTATTGACTATATTTCTATTATGTATTGTTAATTTACAATATTTGCCCCTGAGATGTAGTGGAGGAGAAGTCTAAAGTAGCAGACCATAGAAATCAAGTAAAGTACAATTACCTCAGATTTGTACTTTAGTACGGTACTTGAGTAAATGTACTTAGGTTACTTTCCACCACTGGCAAAAATGACGTTTGAAATGCTGTTGTGAGCAGTTGCCAGCGGAGGATGAGGTCCTGCTCCAGAAACTGAGAGAGGAGTCCAGGGCTGTGTTTTTACAGCGAAAAAGCAGAGAGTTGCTCGACAATGAGGAATTACAGGTACTCACTCCACCCTCTATTTCTGTAATAATTCTTTAAAATAACTTAAGACAGGTTGTCTGTTTTGCACCACCTATTTATTAGTCTGACACCCATCTTCTTTGATGCAGAATCTATGGTTTCTACTGGACAAGCACCAAGTGCCTCCAATGTCCAGGAGAGGAGGCCATGATAAGCTATGAGGCGTACCTGAAGGTCGGAGAGAAGGCGGGGCCTAAGTGCAAGTGTGTAAAGAAAATAAGCAGAATATACTAAATTAACGGGGAATCCAGCATCATTGAAGTATTGCAATATCAGCCTGTTTAACAGAGTGCATGCTTTCTTACTGCACTGTTAGGCCTAGATATCTTGATTTGGGCATCCAGTGGACCTTGACCAACTTTGCTCCAACATAGACTGTTGTGTGTGTGTGTTATTTATAACATGTTGTGGTTTGGTGCTGTGGTGTGCAGTGCCGTGGGCATAGGGGACGGGTAGGGGACTCGCCGGGGTGGCTTAAGCTGTCAATTTCTCTGTTTGTTTATGTTTGTTTACATGATTGTTTAGTAGAAGTAGTTATTTGTTTTTCATTCTGTTGTCTATTGGCTAATATCTTAACGCTGAATGACTTATGTTTACAGAGCATTTAGAGCAATAGTTAATGTCTGTCTCTTCTTGTCTGCTCTCTCTTTGTATGTGTCGAACTCCCCATCATTTTCTGAATTCCATCTTGCAGACCATTTTTCACAGCCAGGGTGTATGGCAAGTTGCTCCACAGCGACCCCTATGGGAGGATCTCCCATTATGCAGTTTCTTCAATTACGTCATGAGAAAAGGTCTGGAATGGAATCTTCTTTTTCATTCTCCTTTCCATCCATTCATTACTCTTTACATGATGCTGGACTCTGGCAATCATCAGAGAGTACAAAATTATATTGCACTCAGCATAGTATTTACCCAATACATTCCAAGTACCGGTGCACATTTTCAGTGTTTCAGTATTTATTGTTGCACGTTATCATGTTCTATTATTCATATTTGTGTGTGTGTGGTTTTACTCTTTTATAGGTGTGGTTGCACCAGACCAGGATAGGTCTCAGTCTGTACGACGTAGCCGGACAGGGCTACCTCCGAGAGTCGGTAAGCACCTGCCCCCGGTCAATATCAGCCAGGGCACAACACGGGAGCCAGCAGGTCAATGTAATGGCCACAGCCTTACCTGTTGCCTCTCTCTAGGACCTAGAGAACTACATCCTAGAGCTGATCCCCCACTCTGCCTCAGCTGGACGGACTGGAGAAGTCCTTCTACTCCTTCTACGTCTGCACTGCAGTGCGCAAGTTTTTCTTCTTCCTGGACCCCCTGCGTACAGGTCAGAGGGAAATTGCCATGCAGAGGGAAAATTATGATTATTTAATATGATGAATCCCACATATTGAATTGTCATATTTAAAGTATGTGCTAATTCAAAGGAATAGAAAGGATAAGTAAGTGAATTGAATTCTGTGTGTAATTGTGTTACAGGAAAGATAAAGATCCAGGACATCCTGGCCTGTAGTTTCTGGATGACCTGCTGGAAGTAGGTTTCAGATTTAGCTCACTGTCTCTCCGACACAGAAACCCATCTGTCCGTTGTGAGCGCTAACAATAACCTTTGATCCTTTATGTCTGTAGCTGCGTGCCTGAGGAGCTGATCCCAAGGAGAGTCAGGGAGTCCAACTGGTTCTCGTGCACCGTCAGCCCTAACGCGTCTACGGTGAGCGGAAAGCCTTTGATGTCTGTTTAAAATGTCCCTTCCGAAGCTATGGATTAGAAGATAAGATAAGAACATCAGCAGTATACAGTCTTGATGATCTACGTCATGATACATTACTGTACATCAACAGTTTCTGCGGTCAGATGATACAAATGTAACATAGAAAATGCTTGTTTGTGGAAAAAGCATCAAATCAAGTCGGTTTTATTCCTATTGGGAAACATTCATTTTTTGATTATTTCTATCTAATGGGAAATAACAGTGTTGTGGCCCCTGAAACGGCGAGTTCATGAACTCGTTCATATTTTGGGCGAATCGTGAACTGAACGTACTGTATTACTGCCTGATGAACGTTACTGTGAACGCGTTCATTCTGGTGTCTGCGAACGCACGCTCTCTCAGTTTAAACTTCGTTCAATAGGGTGCCAGATTTCTATAGAGCCTTCCAGGCGAAAACCCGGCTAAAACACACCGTAAACAGGCCTTAATATGTAGCGGAAAAAACACCCAATCTGGCAACACCAGCCACCAGTGTCGCACTGCCGCATTGCGTCATCAAAACAAAGCGTTAAAGCAACAATGGGGAAATGCTGTCCCCTCAATGCTAATGTAAACCCTGGTTGGATAAGGATTCAAATTTGGATATGAAGATGAAATCTGACGCATAGTTTCAGTGTTAAAACTGATAAAATAATTGCTGTCTGTGGTTCTATATGGGCTGTGGCAATAATTTTGAAAAATAATAGCTCGCAGCAACATATTGAAAAAATGAACTGTGAACTAGTTCATTTTTGGAACTGTGAACTTAGTTCAAAAGTTTGAATTATGAACTATGAACTGAACTAGTTCATTTTAAAATGTGTGAACTGAACTTTGAACTAGTTCATGTAGAAAGTTTCCCAACACTGATGAAATGTACCAATGCCATATCCGAGCCTGATATTCAATTCCATTCTGTACATTTATCACATAATAACGTGTGTGTGTGCAGGTCAGTACCTGAACCTGGACAAGGACCACAACGGCATGCTGAGTAAGGAGGAGCTCTCCCGCTACGGCACGGCCACGCTCACCTCCGTCTTCCTGGACCGCGTCTACCAGGAGTGCCTCACCTACGACGGAGAGATGGTGCCCAAAAAATACATCATACCCAGAATCCACTTGCTGTTACTTTAGAAGCTATTCAATTTCTTTCGGTTTCTCAAGCCTCTCTGGCCATCAACACGCTATGTGTATAATAGTCTCTACTGCCCCCCCCCCCCCATCCCGTCTCTTTCTTTGGTTCTCTGTCCCGGTCTCTGTCCCGGTCCCCCCACCCCCCCCCCCAGGACTACAAGACCTACTTGGACTTTGTGCTGGCTTTGGAGAACAGGAAGGAACCGGCGGCTCTGCAGTACATTTTCAAACTGCTGGACATGGAGAACCAGGGATACCTCAACGTCTTCTCCCTCAACTACTTCTTCAGGGTATCCGGATCCGTGACCTACATGTCTCCATACACACATAAGATAAAATAAGATAAGATAGAACTTTATTAATCCCGAAGGAAAATCTTGTGCCAGGTTGCATAGCAATTCAGTACAATAAAACAATAGGGAAATCAACAGAATATACAAATAAATTAACAGATTTACAAATGTACAGTCAAAATATACACCTTTATAAAAAAGAAATATACATGGCTAATATAAATGGAACAGATTTAGCCTCTATGTTTCTCTCTGAAGATCAGTCTGGCCTCAAGCCTGTTGAGATCCTTTACCAAAAATGATGGGCCCAATCAGTGCTGAGGGGAGGGTGTTTAAATTGATGATGAAGTAAGGAGCACAGGTGTCTGCAGAATATAAAATACAGATTGATGGCGCCTGTGGAAAGTGTAGAAATCTAGGAACATTCAAAACTAAGAAACAACATTAAAGACGAACAGAACCTTGCATGGAAGGCTTTTGTTTGTCAGGATGTTTTTGCTTTACTTCCAACTGCATTCAGTTGGACAGTAAATGCGAAGACTCTGATTTAGCAACATAAGACAAGCCTCAAACTTGAGTATCTGGATGGTCTTTCACACAACTCACAAGTTATATTCTAGAGAAAACATGAATATACTGTATCAGAGATTCATGTTTGTCATGTTTTTTTCCTCCCTCCCAGGCCATTCAAGAGCAAATTAAGATTCACGGTCAGGAAGTGGTCTCTTTTCAGGATGTCAAGGTACACACACACACAACACACACACACACACACACACACACACAAAGTCTAGTTACAAATAGTATAATCTTCACAATTACATGCGCCATCTCGCAGGATGAAATCTTCGACATGGTGAAACCAAAAGACCCTTACAAGATCACCCTGCAGGACCTGGTGAACAGTTGCCAGGGCGACACGGTCACCAGCATCCTGATAGACCTCAATGGCTTCTGGACCTATGAGAACAGAGAGGTGCTCGTCACCAATGACAATGACAGCAACAGCGCCCTCGACCTTGATGATCCCTAAAGACACAGAGAATGAACGGCGGGGGTTGAGGGGGGGGTTATGAGGGGTAATTTTTTATTATTGTGTCCTGTATGGCTTCTTTCATTCCAGGTTTATCTTATTGCTGCTCATTGTACACTGTGTTTATATAAAGTATTCTGTATATCACTATTGTGTACTGCAGTTATTGAACAGAACAATAATAATATAATAATAACCAATGTGGCCGTTCACATAACAACACACCACTCAACACATCTGAGCGATTCCCAAATGTGGTCATAAAAGGGTTGATCATTCATCCCAAACCTTGATTATTGGTGACAGATTTTAGGTTGAATCTCAAATGAGTCGCATTCTACATGTTACATGGCGTATGTCTATTCTAAAAGGTCATATCGGCCTATGTTAAAACGGTACATATTTGCACTATATTGTCATAATGGTATGGAATGTGCTATTGTGAAATTCGTGCATAACATTGAAAATTAAAACACTAATATTATAGAAATTTAAAAAAATCTAAGTATGTCTGAATGGTACCTAGGCAAAAAAACAATGCATCTTGCATGCCAACATATAACACTGTAGAGCTATGCCAAATGTAAAATAAAAAATACATGTATGTACATACTACCATGGGTGTCTCAGTGATCCCAGAGTTCCCACAACACCATGAACGGAGTATAACAATGAACCTCCCGCAGGGGGCGCCGTTGTACTTTATCTTATTATTTCGTTACAATTGTAATCGATTATTTATTTAAAAAAATAAAATTAAAAAAAGACGTTTAGCTATATTAACGTACTGTATTGGTTTTATTATCGCCGTATTGGTTTTATTATCATCACTATGAGTTTAAAAAAAAACCATTTGATGACGTCATCGTCCTGCGACTACCCCATGTCAACACAACATGGCTTTATTTCCCAGCTTTCGCAAGCAGTCACCAGCAAACAAGTTGACGACTCGTCCAAAGGTTACTATTATACATGTTATTATAAATGTGTTTGCGGTGGACATCGTTTCTTGACCAGTGTGGCTTACAGACAGACACAAACGCAAACCTTTAAGTCTGTAGCTGACACAACGTCACCCTGTCGCCCTCAGCCCACTGCTGAGTGGGAAACATTAGAATCTTTACATTTACATTTAACTTACTTTTTAAACTAAGATTGTAATCATTTTAGATACATGTCGAAAGAGTTGGCAGAAAGACGTGAGATAGAATGTGTTATGAAGTATTGTGTAGTGAAGGAAAACAGATGACACCCCATGTAGGCAATAGATGAACCCCCATGTAGTGTGTGGTGTGTCTCAAGTGATCAGAACTTGAAGGTGCAGTTATATCACTAATATATTGCAGTTGTAATGTACATTTCCTTCCAGTTCCAACAGTGTAAGGGGGTATAATGTAGATATTGTATCCCATGTATTTAGCCTGGGTAGGCCTATATACAAGACTATTATAATTATTGTCTCCCATCATCTGATCTGAGTGTATTCCATCCTCTGACTATTCTCCTTCTGTCCACTTTGTCATTATATTTAGACTGGTTGACGAATCAGAGCTTCAGGACTGATGATGCATTGGCTATCAAACCAACGCGTTTTACAGTCCAGCGAAGGTCAGAACCAAGAGGAATCAAGGTTAGGAAAATACAATGTATTATCCAGCTGAAGTTCAGTTCACTGTTATTTTCTCTGGTTATCTCTGCCATCCCTCTCTGGATACTTTCCACTGTATAGCATATCTATATAGGCGTATCGTGAACAAAATATAAATCAATTCAGCATCTTAAGCTTTACTAAAGACAACATTGTTCTGAATATGATAAACTTCTATATTTATTCTGAATGTTATCCTGGTAGACCTTAACCAATTGTCATGCTTCAATGAAGTGCAACTCACTGTTATTTTTAAGTTAATTTCTTATGGAGTCAAGTAAATGGAGTATTTATCAGTGCTACTAATCATCCCCAGCTTTGGCGGTTGTTTTAGGGCCATGAACAGAGAAATCTAGTCACATAACAGGGCTGTAAGATGTGATACATTTATAGTAATTTATAATTGTATTGTAAAGTAATACTAATATAGTACATCTTATTATTTCAGGCTGCCAAACTTTCAAATGAACAACCCTTTTAATGCAATGAATATGTTCTTTTTTGATTACAGATAGTGTTTGTAGATGGAATTGTTGTCAATAGTTTTATTTTGTTCAATATGAATACATACTAGAATATTAATCAATTCAACCTTCATCAACTCCAACATATTTACATTATTTCCATGTATTGATTGATTAAGTGATTGCTTATTCTGTTCCAATACACAGTAATAATAAATTAACTGTCCTTGTATTTCAAATTGACAGGGAGGTGAGCTCTGAGGAAGAGGAGAGGGGAACGAGGATGACAAGCCACCCAAACAGAAGAAAAGGAAGAAGAAGGAGAAGAAGAAAAAGAAGAAAAAACACAAGAAGCGAGACAGGAGCTCGTCCGCTAGCAGCGGCTCGGCCTCTGACACAGTCTACCCCAGCGACCTCCTCAAGAGGGCGCAGGAGAGAGAAAGGTCCGACGTGCACACTGACCGCATGACCCACATGCACGTTCACAGTCATGCAAAGGTGTGTGCTCTTTAGTCTCTGCTTAATGTCTATGTGTGTGCCCACCACCTTGTGTCTTTCTGTAAATCCAGGGAAAAGGTGGCTCCACTGTCCAGTCGTTTCTGCTGGCTGGATGACGTGCGCTCCCCCACAGAGCTGCCGTTCTGCGTGGACGGAAAACCAGACGCAGCCAACTGGACGTACAAGTCCCTGTACAGGGGGGACATAGCCAGGTACACTACTGGGCCTCATCAATATGGTACCAAAATCATATCGTGATTATTTCTGACAGAACAGACAATTCTGATATGATTCACTATCAGTGGGAATGATCGTTTTTGTGTCACAATTGTATTTTTCGCCTGAAAAAAAATATATTTGTTTGGGGTCCATACCAAACAAACACGTTTACATCTGGAGTAGAAATATGCAGGCCAGGGCATCTCTGCAGCATGACAGTACTTCATTTGTAATCGTGTAATACATTTACGTTTACACATTTTACCCTTTCAAATTGCAGCACCTGCGATTTGGATATTGCAATAATAGAATACTAATAATGTACAATAATATTAATTAATTGCTCAGCCCTATAAACTACTCACTGACTGATTCACCTGGAATTGGCCAGCTTTACAGCAATTGAATGTCAATTGCAATCACAATCAACTTTTTCATTGTCTCATTGTTTCATTATATGTAACATACTGTTGTTTGAATTGTTGAGTCTATCCTAATGTGTACTTCAAATGAACCCAAACATTCCTACCACCACCACCACTCCACACCACTAGCTCCTTTATCCACCTTCCTGTGTTCCTGTATTCCAGGTACAGACGGAAGGGCACATCGTCTCTGGGCCTGGACCCACGCTACCAGGAAATCACTTGGGAGGAGTCGGAGCAAAGTGGTAAAAAAAAGAAGAAAGCTGACGTCAAGCGGAGAGCAGCCGACCGATACTTTTCCACGGTCAGTCAGCAGCTGCTACGATCCGAAGCCGCTGTGCCTACGCATCCCCGGGCCGGGGATGGTGCACACCAAGCCGTCACCTTCCTCCCTCTGGGAGGGGAGGAGGGAGTGGGCGGAGGAGAGACCGGTAAGACAGCAAAGGACGTGGGAACAAATATGTACATAACAGGTCAAACGGGTATAGTTCAGTTCTTAACTGATATTACGTACACCAAAAGCACCTAAAAGTAACCAAACAATAAAATCACAGGCAATAGATTAGCATAATGACTGTCTCAGGTTAGTAATGGCGGGGTCAGACTACACTATTTTTTTCGTCGGGTTATGACGGTCACAGTGTCACGTGAGTCGTCCCAGATGCGTCTTCCACTATGTCACACTACATGACAAAACAATCGATTGTCGCGCCCTGTCGTTCCCGAAATGATCCGACGCCCTACAACTGCTGAATCGGGCTGAAATCGTGTAGTCTGACCCCAGCATAAGTCAGGTGATATCCCCTGGCGCTATCAGAAACTGCCGCATTAACCTCTGTTTCCCCAAACAATGATCTCCCAAAATGGTTTCCCAAAAATCAAGACATTGTTTGGACCACACCAGGTTTGATGCACACTACCCAATCTTATTCCCAAATCACTAGGGGCAAGGGTGCCGACGTCGTCCGCCAACCCCCTGGGAGTGTACGATGCTGGCACGGCGTTGTGGGCCCAGGGCAAGGGGAAGCAGGAGCAGCCTGATGACCAGAACCAGGCAGAGGACCAGAGGGTGGCCAGCCTGACGGAGAAAACAGGAGATTTCAACAGGCGGCTGAGGGAAGAGCCAGGAGATACCAGGCTATGGATGGAGTTCATACAGTACCAGGTATTTGAATTTCACTTTCATCAGCAATCATTTGGATAAGCATTAATGAGCCATAACCCTAATGCTACTGGTGACCATTATTCTGCTTTTACTCGATTGACGTGTCTTGACTTACCTCTATCTACTTCAGTCTATACAGTCACCGATTTAATACGCAATGAACATCCGTACATGTTTTTATCCAAACAGACTTGCACTGTGTGAGTGGACCAAGCAAATATAAATTGCTGCAGGGTACACATATGACATCGCAACATCAATAGTGGCAATAGGCCATGAAAGAATGGTGTATGAATGGTAGGTGTCAGGGGCTGGAGGATACATTTGCAAGAGAGAGGTCAATACAGTCAACCTGAATGACTTTTGAGTCATGAGATTTTAGACCGCTCCCGGGTAATTTCTGAACTATCAGGGCATCTCTACCCCAATTGGTTCAGGGAATACATCTTGCCTGTCAATCACAGGTGTGTGAAACGTAAGATTTCTCAATGGCATAGAAACACAGGGAGCAAGAATGAGTGGATGTCCTTGTAGTTGTTTGAATGGTAAGTGGATTGCATTTATATAGTGCTTTTACCCAAAGCGCTTAACAGTTGTCTGACATTCACCTGTTCATACACCGACGGCGGTGCCAACCATGCGAGGTAACAACCAACACATCAGGAGCAGTTAGGGTTATGGTCTTGCTCAGGGACACCTCCACACTTAGCTAGGAGGGGGAGCCCGGGGATCAAACCAGCAACCTTCCTGTTGCCAGATCTGCTCTTACCTCCTGAGCTACTACCGCCTGCCGCCTCTTGTTCAAAAACTTGCCTGCTCTCTTCCCTGTTGTCTACTCTCTCTCTCAACTCTCAGAGCTGACCTGACGACACATTTTAACGAGCTTTTCTTGCTTCCCTCCCCAGGACCAGCAGAGCGCCGCGGCGTTCGGGGAGGGCGAGTCGGACTCGGCGGAGGGCCGGCGGGCCTCGTACCGTGCCGTGCTGGAGAAGAAGCTGAGCGTGGCGGAGCGGGCGGTGGCCTCCAACCCCACCTGCGTGCCCCTGCACCTGGAGCGCCTCCGCCTGTGCCGGGAGCTGTGGGAGCCGGCCGCCCTGGCCAAGGAATGGAAGAAATTGGTATGTGTTTAGTTTGTGCTGTTGGGAAGGATACAACAAAATTACAAATTCATAGTAAACATATAGAAATTTGATTAAATAATATATACACAAACTTAAACTAAATACATACTATAATCGACTTCAGCTACCACATTGTGGTTCTGTTGTCGTAGAGAAATGATCATATGACAAAGCGGTTAGATCTTTATTTGATCAAACATTTCGTATTCAGCATGTGCAGTAAATTTGTGTGGGCTCTCAAATGTCCCGTTTGATTGGTCCCCAGGTGTTCCTTCACCCCAACAACGGCACCTTGTGGCGGGAGTACCTGCTGTTCACCCCAGAGTCACTTCAGCACGTTCACCGTGTCCCGGGTCAACGCCGCCTACGGGAAGTGTCTGAGCACGCTCAGTGCGGTGCAAGACGGCAGTATGGTGGTCCCACCTGGCCATACCAGGCACTGAGGAGGAGATGTTGGGTAAAGTCTTGTTTTTATACCTTTAACTAAATGTTAAAGTGATGGACAACATGATCTAAAAATGTACTTGACTTGTAAAATGTCAAGTAAATGTCACTTTACGTATGGTCTGCATGTCGTCACCTGAAGTCTGTTGACTATGATTGATTAGGGGCCTTAATTTATTTAGTGTTCAAATGGGATATTCACCTTAAGGATAAGCCAACGTTGTGAAGCCACGTTAATGAAATCCATAATGTAATTTCCCATCAGGAGAATGTAATGATTCTGATTCTGTGTAATGATTCTAGTGCTGTCCTGTCCCCACATTTGGATAACCTGGAAAGCCTCACACACTCACCTTCTGCTCTGCTGCCACAGTCTCCATTCTGACTTGGTTGACACACTTGTGACCCAACGTACTCCTAATTATCTGTATACAAGTATATTGCATTCTTAATCATGGAAAAATGGAAAGGAGTATTTAAATGTTGTACATATATTGTGACATATGGATGGTCTAGATATTGTTTATATGTGTATGTTTATATATGCTCAGTATCTTACAATGTGCGTGTGTGTGCTTCCGTCTCACAGATCTGTTCGTCCAGCAGTGTCACTTCCTGCGCCAGTGTGGTCACTCTGAGAAGGCGGTCTCTCTGTTCCAGGCCCTGATGGACTTCACGTTCTTCAAGCCTGATAGTGTCCGAGGCCTGCCCACCCGGCAGCAGGTAGACACACGTTATGTG
This sequence comes from Coryphaenoides rupestris, assembly GCA_002895965.2. NCBI lineage: Eukaryota > Metazoa > Chordata > Actinopteri > Gadiformes > Macrouridae > Coryphaenoides > Coryphaenoides rupestris. The sequence continues at coordinate 219,233 of PIJE02000828.1, forward strand.
ATTGGGCAAACCCAATAGGACCACCATGTGCTTTGAGCAAACGTCCCCGCATCATTTCACTGTTGATTCTACCGATACAATACACAGTACCAATATAACAAATCTAATCAATATTGAAGCGTTTCCATTCGTTTTTGTTAGTTTTTTGGGGTCTATACATTGTTGTTGACATTAAACATAAGCCTTGGGCCAGTGTCGCTAACTAATTCCTTGCCCCCTAACTTGTTCCTCCGGTGGGGGCTTGGATCGCACTGCTCTGTGACGTAGCCACCGTTCTGATCCACCGATCCTAGCTCTAGGCTCCATATGTTATTAGTCTGTTTACATTTTTAAGTTTTCCCTGTTTATCGTGGCTATATCTGTCTATTTACATCGGTTTAAACACTTATAGTCAAACGCTGATCTTGGTGCTACCCATCGACTTAGGCTACATAAATTAAACACTTGGGAAGGGAGACATATATTTTTTTTCATAATGTGTTTTTTTATGCGTTAATTAGCATTCAAGTATTGTTTTTATTCATGTGGCAAAATACATTGACAATCAATTGCAACCCATGTTGCGATTGATTGTCAGATGGCTTCATGTGAAGCCATCTGTAGTCATGTCCTAATGCCTTGTGTTGTTTGCCTGAGCAGGTGGAGTTCTTTGAGCCGTTCTGGGACAGTGGGGAGGCCAGGGTCGGGGAGATGGGGGCCCGTGGGTGGAGAGCCTGGATGCTGCAGCAGGAGAGAGGAGGATGGCTCCAGCCCAATGAAGGTCTCACACATGCACACACACACACACACACACACACACACACACACACACACACCACACACACACACACACACATCACACATGCACATACACTGGGACAACTATGGGATACTGTTTTTGTTTTGTTATGGTTCTTATAGAAATAAAAGTTTTTGAAAAAAAAGAAATCGAAGTTTAAATATACTAACTTAGTCCTAGAACTGGAAATGTGTAAAGATAATCTAAAGAATAAAACGCCATCCACTGACACCTCAATCAACCCAGAAGGTGTCCTCTCTAATCAATGTGTTATGTAGAGAAAAAACAGGCTTGTGTTTGAGCACATCCGTTTACCCATTTGTCTTCATTTGTCCGTTTTCTTCCTTTTTCTTCAGAGGATGACGAAGATGAGGAAGAGGAGGGGGATGAGGTGAAGGATCGGGCCCAACCCAAATGGGCCATCTGGCTGAACGTGGAGGCGTCGCGCGAGGCCGGCTCATTGGCTGCCCTGGAGGCCGGACAAGACCAAGGGTCAATCGGTGGAGGACTGCGAGGACCCGGACCGACAGGTAAGTGGGCGGAACTTTAGATGTGTCATGGGCTGCGTTTCATTGGTCGTTCAACATGCCCTCGTTGACTTGCCCTTGAGGGAATCCCCGCCGCCATTTGTCTGAAAACTGAAGTTCTCTTGGTGAGACGGACCCTCTGCGGACTGAGGGAGTGAGTCAACAACGATGTTCACTTCAGAGGTCTGTATATCACCCCCAATGCATTGCAGATTTGGTGCAAGAAAATACTTCCACAGTTAGGTGGCAGTATTGTTCTGTAAAACCACTGGTTTGCTCACCTCTGAGGTGGGAGATAAATACATTGCTGAGCCTACACCTGGCGGTCGGTCCATGATAGTTTAGGCTGGAAGTGTACAAGGGCATGTTCCGTTTAAATGCCCTGCCCACTCTCCAAGTGGCCTCCATGTGACGTATGTTGTTACGTCATACCAAGGGCTGAGGGTAAGTGAACGCGGGGAGGTGAACTACGAATGAAACGCAGCAGTAGTGTAGCAATTGACCTTACTGCATGTCCTTGTATGAAAACAAGGACATGTGAACCCCTCCCTGTCCTCTCTGTCTCTAGTGTTGTTTGATGACATCGGCCCGTCGCTGATCCACCTGGCCTCTCCAGAGCTTTCAGCTCCGGCTTCTCCTCTCCTTCCTGTCCTTCATGGGGCTGCCGGTGATGGACTCTGCGCTCCTGGGCATCCCCTGTCAGAGCAGCTTCCTGCTAGAGGAGCTCACGCTGCTCACACAGGGTACCGTACCGTTTTTAAAGCCTTTATTCAATATAAACCAATAAGTCACTCAAAATGAGATGAGAAGTAAACTGTGGGCTGATGTGAACCAGGAAGTTTGGCAGCCAACATGCAGGGCAAATCTTCACAAACACGGACTAAATAGCTTCCACAGGGCTGACTAAATATTTATTTTTTGTTTGCTGAAAGAGTATTGGATGATAATGGCTAGAAGGGTGTGCGTGTGTGTGTGTGTGTATATATATATATGTAAGCCCTTCACCGTAAATGCATTCATGAAAAATGTACGACATGTACAGTATATGCATTTACACACTTTGGACCATTGACCAGATATGTCACGTAAGGACTTCTTCTTCTTCTTGCTGACTGCCTGTCTGAGCATTTTCTCAATCCCATCAGATGAATAACACAAAAACATCGTTCTCCGTATGCAACCGACCAACTCTTTTCTATGTCCGTCTCCCCTTAGGCAACGACCCGCAGGCGACCTCTGACCGGCTACGACCTCCCCAACACGGGGATCCTCTCCGTGGGTCACATGACCTCACTGCAGGGCTCCAGGAAGTGGCGGGGCTTGGGAAGCAAGGGGAAGAGTTCCTCACCAACGCCTTCCATTTGCTCCTCCCACAACTGACCGCGTCCCAGCGAGCGCGCTGTCACTCTGCTGGATTCGCTATGAGAAACTGAAGGTAGCGCCGAGCGAATGGATAGATGTACCTTCCGCTATTGTTGTTGAAATCGGCCTAACGATTAGCCTTATGATTAGATAAATAACTAACGTTGGATGTGATATCGTAGTGAGAGGCTTTTGGGTTTTCAGTGTCTGTGTGTACTGGTACGTGCAGTACAGTACACCTGCAGGAAATAATATGAGTCATTATTCACATAATATTAGGGCGATCACATTATCTGAATAATGTTTTGATGTCAAATTATTGGCAGATTTTAAATAAACATATCACACATCACTATCGGTGTCTCATTTAACCAACTTCATCTGAGAGATCATGACAAACACATGCATGCATCTATGTGTGTGTGTGTGTGTGTTTGCTTCCGCCAGGTCCTGCGCTGTCTGGGCAGCGGCGGCAGCAAGAAGCGGCTGCGCTCGCAGGGCAAGGCCAGCAAGCGCGTCGCCAAGCGGCTGCTCAAGGAGCCCGACAACCGCTCGGCACTGGCGCTCTGGCGGGAGTACGGCCACCTGGAGTGGCTGCTGGGCAACGTGGACGACGCCCGCAAGGTGTTCTCGACGGCGACTGGCGCGGGAGGAGCCAAGGGCCTGGGCGACCCCGCTTTCTGCGACCTCTGCCTGCTGTGGGCCCAGCTGGAGTGTGAGGACGGCGCCAGGGAAGGCGGGAAGGGAGGCCTCTGCGACGTGACCTCCTCCCCAGCCGTGGGCGTCCTGACCCGGCTGGCGGATGGAACCGCCTCCTCCTCGTCTTCCTCGCCACTGTCCCCAGTGTCCGTGCTGAAGGCCAGGAGGTCTTACGAACAGGCCCTGACGGACAGTCTGTCTGCCTTGGACAAAGAGTTCAGAAAGTGGCAAGAGGACAAGAAAGGTACGTCTTTGTGAGGAGGTTGTTCAGGGGCTCGACTTAACCACCAGTATGATTAGCCATTGCAGGCCGTTTAAAAATTGTCGTGTGACATCACAAGTTTGGGAGTGTCCACCTAGATGTGTACTGACTAGATCAGTCTACCAGCCTAGCCAGTGGTACTCTGCTAACTGGTAAACAGTCAGCAAACATCTATGTGGACACTCCCACATGCGATGTCACTATGTCACAATGACACATTTAGTCACATGACAATTTTTAAACTGCTTGTTTTGGCTAATCACATTCACTTCTGGTGGTATAATAGGGTCCCTTTAATGTATTGTTCCAATGCCTATTGGTGATCAAAGAGGATAAAGTGGAAAATACAGAGAAGTGAAGTTTTCTCATTTCATATTGTGTGTGTTTACATTTACACTTGCTAGGAGACGGGCCGAAGCTCAGAGGCCTGGTGGGCTGCTACGCGTTGTTCCAGCACCTGACTGTTGGCGTGCAGGCGGCCAATGCCGTTTACCATCAGGCTCGGGAAGGAGTGGAGGCGCTCCGCGGCGCGCTAACACTGGACTCTGATAAACATGCCGACGCCACTCAGGATCCGGGCGCGGCCAGCAAAGAGGCCGGCGCACTTTGTGCCAAGCGGCTGGCTGCTGAGTGCGAGGCGTTGGCAGTGCAGCAGACGACACTGCTCAGGTACCACCTCAGCACGAGCGTGTTTCCCCTGGCGACGCTCAGACACGCCCTCACCTCGTCGCTCTCCACCTTGCCCCACAGCGCCCCCCTCTGGACCTTGTACATACAGGTATGGTCCGGGCGGCCGGCATCTTTTCCAAGCGAATACAAACCAAAACAAGTGTCGTATACAAATAACAGCACGCGGTGTATCCACCTTTCAGGTGGAGAACCGGTATCACAGCGCAGGACGAGCACGCCGCTTCTTCCACTCCGTGACCCGGGGATGCAAGGACGTCCTGCCACGCCTCTTTGCTATTGTTGCCGAGCAACAGAGGAAGCAGCTGGTGGACAACACTCAGCGGTAAGAGCAGCAGAACCCGTGGTGACTTTCTGTGAGCCTACTGTGTGGTAGGTGTTGGTGAGCAGCCTATAAGAGGAGCTGTATGGGGAAACTTCACGCAGGCCTCTTCCTGCATATTAAATCCAGAGGCGGAGTCTTACCAAAATCTCGCACCACCTCTCTGTCAGCATGGTAACATATTGATTTGCGAATATTAATTAGATTTTAAATTATGAAATAAAATTAAATGTAGTATCAGTCAAATTAGCTGTACGCTGTAAATTGTTTTTAATATTTTTATTTGAGTTGTTATTTTGTTGTTTCTGTTTAATAATTTGTTTTAAAGTGTACTGAAGATCACAGTTCTCACAGGCTCCTGTCAGTTCCTGACTCCATCACCGGCTCATAGGCTCAGCTGCTACTCTACACACA
>PIJE02000829.1:0-2500 GCA_002895965.2 Coryphaenoides rupestris
TTATTCGGGTCCACCGACCAAACGGCCACACCTTGCTGCGTGCTCCGCCTCCCTCCCGCCACTAGACAGCGCTGTCCTGTCTGCGGCGCTCACACATCACCGATCGCCTTTATGATGATGACCACAGTAGGAGAGGAAGAGGGACCTGACCCCCCCCCCCACACACACACACACACACACACACACACTTGTCTCTCATATGCAGCAGGTAGCCACTCAGCAACGTGGAGGAGGAAGCAGAACAAATGAACAGAGAGCTATGTGTGTGTGTGTGTGTGTGTGTGCGTGTGCATGTGTCTGTGTGTGTGCATGTGTGTGGTGGGAGGAGAGAGGGGAGGGAGATGAGGGGGTGAGTAAGGACAACGAGAGGGGAAGGACAGAAGAGAAAAAATATATTATGGAGATGATAGAGCAGTTGAAGAGCAATGACTTTTTCATCTCCTCTCCTCCCTCCCCTCTCTCCCCACACACACACACACAGACACACACACATATCCACTTTCTCATCCGTCTCTCACTCTCTCTCGCTTTCTCTTATTCTGTCACGCTCTCTCTCTCTCTCTCTCTCTCCTCCCTCTCTCTCTCTCTCTCTCTCTCTCTCCTCCCTCTCTCTCTCTCGCGCCCTCTCTCTCTCTCTGATCATTAGAAAGTCTTAATTAAAGGGTTCTAGAGGATTACCCCAGCAGCTTTTGAGTTTCCATGTTCCTGTGTGCGTGTGTGTGTGTGTGTGTGTGTGTGTGTGTGTGTGTGTGTGTGTGTGTGTGTGTAAAGTACTGATCAAAGTCTTTCACCTGGTGCCAGTGATCTCAGGGAAGGATTTTTCTCTCTCCATCTCCCTTCCCTATTCCTCTAATTTCTCACTATCTGCGTAGGAACATTGAGAGAAAATGTGTTGATAAATGGAAGCGGTAGGGAGGAACATTTTAGAAATAAAAAAGCCAAAAATAAAGCAACAACGCTTTTTATGGCGCTTTCATTTGCTTGTCTTCATCCCCAATCCCTCTCTATCTCTATCTCTATCTCTATCTCCATATACCTCCATCTCATTCCCCCTCCATCTTTATTTGGAATCAACTAACATCTTTACTATACCTGCACCTGTGTTCCCACGTCACTGAGCTAAAAACATGACTGATCCGTTGTTGGTCGATAGTTTCCAGGACAGAGAAAAGAAAGACTCTCGTGATAAAAGAGTCAAAGTTTAGAATCGAAGCTTCTCTTCCTCCTGGTCGGTGTCGGTGTCGGATTCTGTTCCTCCATCTCCATCTCCTCCTCCATCTCTTTCTGGCTGGCTGGCGGACACCGTCCCACCGTGAGGCCCAGGGCTGGACCACCGTGAGGCCCAGGGCTGGACCACCGTGAGGCCCAGGGCTGGACAGGGCTTCAGAAGGAGTCCTCTTGGGAAATTCAAAAGTGTGTTTGATTCAAAGGCAGTGTTTCTGCTCCTCAGTGGGTCTGGTTTTAAAAAACTCATTCCATCCAGTCCAGTCTAGTCTAGTCTAGTCCCAGTCCAGTCCAGTACGGTCCAATCTAGTCTAGTCTAGTCCAGTCCAGTCCAGTCTAGTGTAGTCTAGTCCAGTCCATTCTAGTCCAATCTAGTCTAGTCCAGTCCAGTCTAGTCTAGTCTAGTCTAGTCCAGTCCATTCTAGTCCAATCTAGTCTAGTCCAGTCCAGTCCAGTCTAGTCTAGTCTAGTCTAGTCCAGTCCATTCTAGTCCAGTCTAGTCTAGTCTTGTCCCAGTCCAGTCCAGTACGGTCCAATCTAGTCTAGTCTAGTCCTGTCCATTCTAGTCTAGTCTAGTCCAATCTAGTCTAGTCCAGTCCAGTCCAGGCTAGTCTAGTCTAGTCCAGTCCATTCTAGTCTAGTCCCAGTCCAGTCCAGTACGGTCCAATCTAGTCTAGTCTAGTCTAGTCTAGTCTACGTAGTCTAGTCCAGTCCATTCTAGTCTAGTCTAGTCTAGTCCCAGTCCAGTACGGTCCAATCTAGTCTAGTCTAGTCCCAGTCCAGTCAGTTCGAGTCATCGACATGAACGGCAACTGAAGTTCAGTCCAAGTTGAGTTCAAACGCTCTCAAACGGTACAAATGTTTGATCAACGGAACGAACGTAAACTCAAACCGTTTTTCTCTATTTTCCATTACGATTTAGTTAGATTTATTTGGCCGATTATTATTGTTATTTTAATGGAGTCTCTTATTGTAAACTCAGACGTCAGCGAGGATGTGCAGGTAGGGCTAAAAACGTTGGTGACCGTTTAAGACTCACTGTGAGAAGTCCATCACGCACAATAAGTCCACATGTTGGCACGCTTACATTACAGGACACTCACGTCTTTGTAAAGTGCTGTGTGTGCGCATGTACAGTATGTGTTAAAAACAGAGAGAAAAGAAAGACAAAACAGACCTACACACACACACACACACACACACACACACAGACGGACACACGGACACACACACGGACACACGGACACACACACACACACACACACGTGGGGAGGTG
>PIJE02000829.1:5000-15000 GCA_002895965.2 Coryphaenoides rupestris
TTTCTGAGCTAGCCCCGCGGCTAACGGCGGGAATTGAGACTTATGATGCGACCGCCGCGCAGACAAGACATCAGAAAACCGCGAGATTATTGCATAGTTACACCTCGAGGTGGGCCGCCTGCGAGTTTATCCCCCCCCCCCCCCCCAATTGTTTCCCCTGTCGCCGTGACGATCGTTGTGTACGATTTTTTTCCCGGGCCGCAATCTCACACGTAATCGTATCATCTTTGTCTACGTATGTATTTCATGTATGTTGTTTCATTGGAAATGTAAAGCCTAACCTAAAGCTAACCGAAGCAACAACATGTGTGTGTGCGTGTGTGTGTGTGTGTGTCTGTGTGGGTGTGTGTGTAAGCCTGTATTTGTGTGTGTGTGTGTGTGTGTTGTGTGTGTGTTTGTGTGGGTGTGTGTGTAAGCCTGTATTTGTGTGTGTGTGTGTGTAGTGTGTTGTGTGTGTGTCTGTGTGTGGTGTGTGTGTGTGTGTGTGTGTGTGTGTGTCTGTGTCGTGTGTGTGTCTGTGTGGGTGTGTGTCTGTGTTGTGTCTGTGTGGGTGTGTTGTCTGTGTCTGTGTGTGTGTATGTATTGTGTGTGTGTGTGTGTGTATGTATGTGTGTGTGTGTCTGTGTCTGTGTGTTGTGTGGTGCGTGCGGGGTTATGCATCCATGTGTGTGTGTTTGTCTGGTTTTGTGCGTGTGTGTGCGTGCCATGCATGCATGTGTGTGTGTGTGTGTGTGTGTGTGTGTATGCACCAGTTCCAGAACACACTAGGCCGCCACACAACGACGGAAGCTGTACAGAGCAACCCAACCCAACCCCCCAAAAAAATATTTCCGGCTCAAATTGCTGTTGTCCCAGATTCCGAGAGGGAATTGCACTGGGAGGACGAGGAGGAGGCGGAGCCCGGAGGTTGAGACACACCTGCGTGATGCTCAGGTAGCCGTAAATCTTGTGACCTGTTTGTTTTATTTGGGGTTTTTTTTATTCTGTCTCCGGGCAGAAGGAGAGGCAGTTCTGTGGCGACCGCTGTCTGGCCGAGGTAGACGACATACTGTACATACGAACATTCACACACACACACACACACACACATGCTTATTCACCGTCAAACACACTCCATCACTCTCACACACAGACTCACACACACACACAGAATTACGACACACACACACACACACACACACACACATTGCCTCTGCATTTGTCACAGCTCGAGACAGTCCACAAGCGTGATTATGTTAGACACGTGTGTTACATGCGTGATGGGGGGGGGGGGGGCCTGTGTACGTCTGTACATGTGAGACAGAACACAAGAAAGAAAGAACGTATGAGTGTGTAAATCACAGAGAGAGAGAGAGAGAGAGAGAGAGAGAGAGAGAGAGAGAGTGAGAGAGAGAGTGTGTGTGTGGGGGGGGAGAGAGAGGAGGGGGGAGAGAGGGGGGGGGAGAGAGAGAGAGAGAGAGAGAGACTGTTTGTGTGCCCACTTGTAGCGGGCGAGCGAGGACCGCCCCTGGGCTGCACAGAACTGAAGAACCAGAATCTATTTCCCCTTATTCTTCCTCCCTTTCTCTCCCTTCATCCCTTTATCTCTCTCTCTCTCCTCTTCCCTCTCTCTCTCTCCCTCTTTCCCTCCTCTCTCTCCCCTTCCCCTCCCTCCTCTCTCTCTCCCTCTCTCCTTCTCTCCCCCCCTCTCTGTGTCTTCAGCCTCTCTCAGGTTCCCTGTTTTCATTAGTATCGCTCTGTCCTCACATTAACTCTCTCTCTTCTCTCTCTCTCTCTCTCCCTCTCTCTATCCCTCTCTCCCCCCCTCTCTCTCATAAAGCAGTGTGATTGCCCATAGCATTACCATCTGCTATCCTCTGTGAGGTGATACGCTAAGCAATCTGGTGGGATGACTGACTGACTGGAGCTGTGTGTGGTGTGTGTCACGTGTACGTGTGTTGTGTGTGTGTGTGTGATGCACATGTGTGTGTATTGCACCGTGTGTGTGTGTGTGTGTGCATGCACGTGTGGTGTTGTGTGTGTTGTGTGTGTGTTGTGTGTGTGTGTGTGCATGCACGTGTGTGTGTGTGTGTGCCCGCGTGCGCTTTCTGATTTCTTATCGTCTCTAAGAGACCCCGTGCTTTGTCGTCAGGTGTGGCGTATCACAGCAGCTCTGTCTTATCACAGCTCTGGACGTCTCGGAGACAGACAGAGAGTGGTCTGCAGGACAGGAGACAGGAGACAGGCAGACAGACAGACACGCAGACAGACAGAGAGAGAGACCCACACAAACTCGGATGACTCGGATGTCGCCGGGGGGGGGGGGGGGGGTGGTGGTGGAGGTAGAAGTAGGAGACAGAAATTGCCGTCAATACAGGACTCAGCCACAGAGGGAGACAGCAGATGGCCTAACAAGCCAGTCGCTGCAGAACTCAGAACTCAGAACTCGGGGGGTAGAGAGAGAGAGAGAAGGTGCAGACGGTGAAGTCGTACGAACACGCGGGGAAACCGTCGAGGTTTTGACAGCTGGAGATGTGGACATTTTGACAAGTCTTTAAATACCCACCTCCGGCGTCTCCTGTACTTTATTCGTTCCTTTTTTTTTTTTTTTTGCCTCGTCTGCTTAAAAGCCTTTCCAACGCTCTTCAATGGTTTTTGCCCTCTTGGGGTCGGCGCCGGTAAAACGGGGAGGTGGAGACAGACAGAGAGACAGACACGGAGGCAGACAGACAGACAGAGAGACAGACCTATGACCAGATGCTGTATACCTATTATGGACCAACAGACAGCGACAACAACAACAACAACAACAACAACGACATGACAAGTCAGATGAGGTCGGTGAGATGTGAGGCGGCGGGATCATTAAAGGACTCCTATTACGCCACCAGGTGTGAGCGTGGTTAGCCCCCACGTGACATCACAAGTGGGACGAGTGTGGTCCACCCATCCATCCCATCCCAGATGTATGGTGGATAGATCAGCCCACCAGTCGCCTCGTACAGACCCCTGGGCGGTAGGCTGGTCGGCTGATCGGCTAGAGCAGATAGAGCAGGTAAGGCTCCCGCGTGACAGAGGGGTCGCATGTCGTGTACGCCTCCCTCCACCCTCCAGCTGAAGCCTCCACCCGAAGCCTCCACCCTCCACCCAAAGCCTCCACCTGAAGCATCCAGCTTCCACCCTCTTCCCTCCTCCCTCCACCCTCCACCCTAAGGCTCTAGAGGAAGCCCCAAGCTCCCATCCCCCTCCTCTTCCTCCTCCTCCTCCTCTCCTCCTCTCCCTCCACCCGAAGCCTCCCCCTCCTCCTCCAGGGCTGCAGAGGAAGCCCCCGAGCTCCCATCCCAGTCCCATCGCCTGATCTCCCCACCTCCTCCTCCTCCTCCTCCTCTTCCTCCTCCTCATCCTCCTCCTCCCCCTCCTCTCCAGGGACACAGCCGTCCAAACCACAGTGGCAGCAGAAGGCCGGGGGTGGAGGGTGGAGGGTGGAGGAGGCGGCGAGGGGGTGGAGGGAGACGGGAGGTGAGCCTAGTGACCCCCCATGCTAGCATGTAGGGTATGTCACACGGTGCAGGTGTGTGTGTCTGTGTGTGTGTGTGTGTGTGTGTGTGTGTGTGTGTGTGTGTGTGTGTGTGTGTGTGTGTGTGTGCGGGGTGTGTGTGTGTGTGTGTGTGTGTGTGTGCGGGGTGTGTGCGGGGTGTGTGTGTGTGTGTGTGTGTGTGCAGACACCGGCTGCAAGCTGGCGGCGCGACGGATAAATATATAAATATATATATATGTACTTATATGTGTGTGTGTGTGTGTGTGCGCACTGTTGTCAAGAGTGGTGCGGTGGTCCCTTGCTTGGAGTGTGTGCATTTGTGCGGGTACGTAGCATAGCATAGCATAGCGTAGCATAGCATAACATAACATAAACACATTTCTACTAGGACTGGACATCTGTACATTTGTAAATCTGTTAGTTTATTTTTATTATTCGGTTTATTTCTCGATTGTTTTACTGTATTGCTATGCAACCTCTGGCACAAGAATTTCCGTCAGGATTAATAAAGTTATATCTTATCTTATCTTATCTTATCTTATCTTAACTTATAACATAACATAAGCGCGTATATGTGCCTGCTTGCCTGCACCTATGTATGAGATGTATGGCCCAGCATGCATTGCATGTGTGTGTGCATTATGGAGGTGAATTATCTGACACACACGCACACGCACACACACATACACACCACGCGGTCGCGTCGATACACTCGACTGTGGCAGCGGTGGAGTGTGTTCTCCGACGGGGAGACCTGACGGGCTGCGAGTGAGAGAGTGAGAGAGTTGCGGAGTCAAGTTTCCTGCAGGCGAGAGGAGGAGGAGGAGGAGGAGGAGTGAGAGAGAGAGAGGAGGGAGGAAGAGGAAGGAGAGAGAGAGAGGGGAGGGGAGAGAGAGGGGAGGAGGGGGAGGGAGGGAGGAGGGGAGAGAGGAGGGGAGGAGAGGAGAGAGAGGATGGTGAGGAGGAGGGAGAGGAGGAAGGGAGGGAGAGGAGGAAGAGAGAGGAGGAGGGAGGGGAGGAGGAGGAGGGAGAGGAGGGAGAAAAGGAGGGGGAGAGTCAAAAGGGAGGATCACGATTGATTGTCATTCCGCTCCCCTCTCTGTCTCTCTGTCTGTCTGTCTGTCTGTCTCCATGTCTCTCTCTCTCTCTCTGTCTCTGTCTCTCTCCCTCTCCCACCCACATGTTGTGAGGCTCCAGAGTGTCTTTCCGGTGCTCATATACCTGCAGGCCGTGTCCTCCACCGCAGTAGCTCTCCATCCACCGAGTGTGTGTGTGTGTGTGTGTCTCTCTCTCTCTCTCTCTCTCTCTCTCTCTGTCTCTCTCTCTCTGTCTCTCTCTCTCTGTTTGTCCCCTCTCCATTCTGTCTCTCATCTGTGTTTGCTCCCTAAACGTTGTGCTCCAATAAAATTCCCCACTGTGTCTTGTGTTCTGTGTGTGTGTGTGTCTTTATGCTTTAGGTGTGTGTGTGTGTGTGAGGAGGGGGGGGGGGGGGGGGGGGGGGGGGTCGAAGGCAGCATATGCCGGTGCAGTCCAGTGTGTGTTGGAATGACTCCCATGGCCCGGGACATTAATGTGTTGTACATTAATAATGCTCTGTGGCCATATTTAATGTTACGGGGGAAGCTCCCGCTGGTCTGGGGGATATTACATCTGGCCGGCCCATCCGTCTTCCTCTGCTTCTGTCTCTCCACCTTGCTGCTGCCACCTAATGCAGTGACACACACACACACACACACACGCACACACACACACACCGGTCGATGCACACACACACACACGGGTGCACACACACGGGTGCACACACACGGGTGCACACACACACACACACACACACACACACTAGGACATATATCTATACAATATATAGTGTATGCTCCCCCCACTGGTATGCTTTTAACTACCTCTACTCTCTCTCTCTCTCTCTCTCTGTCTCTGTCTCTCTCTCTCTGTCTCTCTCTCTCTCTCTCTGTCTCTCTGTCTCTCTCTCTATGTGTAGAGATGTACCTATAAATGTGTAAGTGGTCGCAAAATCGTCCTTATTCTTTTAAAAGTGGTAATATGTCTTCTATGATCGTCAACATGGTAATCAATGCCGTTCTGTCACGATTACGAACTATTACTCAATTGGACCTTATAGGTCAGTCGTCAATAAGAAACAAACTGATTGGAGAGCCAGCAAGATACACTTCTAAACCGGCATTTTACTATTGTATGCATTGTGGACATTTTGAAACGTGAGGTACTTTGTAGAAATGCGTTTTAGCGAGGGGAATGACCACGCCACCGTGTTGGCGAGGGCCGTTACCATGGGGATAATATCCCCATGTCCCGATGAACCCCCTGCACGCCTTCCTGGAATTCTCAGCCCCCAAAATGTTTACATTTCCCGTCGTTATAATAGCAGCTGAAACAAGGGCTTCACTTATACTCTAAACAGAGCGATGGTGGTGGTGGTGGTGATGGTGGGTGGTGGTGGTGGTGGTGGTGCTGGTGGTGGTGGTGTAGGGTGGTGCTGGTGGTGGTGGTGGTGGAGGCGGTGGCGGTGGCGGTGGGGATAGGATTTAAATCCTCCATCACGTTCCATTGTCTCATCTATCACTTACATTTAGCCCAAGTTAGCCCCGACCAGACCTCTGTCCCCTCTGGTGCAGGGATGCAGCAAACAGACACACACACACACACACACACACACACACATATACACACACACACACACACCTGGAGGAACACGCACACCGGCATACACACACACACACACACACACACACACGCACACACACACACCCATTCACACTTGCACAGGCACTCACACACACAAACAAATACACACACGCACATACACACACGTGCATGCTTGCACAGGAACGCACACACACACGCAAACACACACACAGACATGCACACGCACGCACACACAAATACACACACACACACACACACACTTTTACCTTTAAAAACCCAGCACCAAACATCTTAATGTTATTTTCCATAGTGAGGTACATTTTTTTGTAATTATTATTATTATTACATTTTAATTACAATTAATGCTTTTTAAAAACATTCATAGCAATGTTAAAATTGTGTTCCATCGTGAGGTAATCCGCGAAAATATATCTCATAACATTAATATCGTGGTGACCTCATACCTGGCCGGCCTGTGTCCTCGTTAATGGAGCAGCCTAATTAATGACCCGAGGCGCACCTGTGCTGTCCGCCCTGCTAACAGGAAGGCTAACCCGCTGAGCTAATGCTAGCGCACGTGTTGATAGCGCCATGGAAACCGGTGTGCGCACAACACACACACACACACACACACACACATGTGAACAGATGATGCAGCAGCAGCAACAAAACTTTCCTGCCTCATCTCCTCCTTCACAGTCAAAGAGCAGCCAAGTCTGTGTGTGTTGTGTGTGTGTGTGTGTGTGTGTGTGTGTGTGTGTGTGTGTGTGTGTGTGTGTGTGTGTGTGTGTGTGTGTGTGTGTGTGAGTGTGTGTGTGTGTGTGTGTGCGTGTGTGTGTGTTCTTGTGTGTGTGTGTTCCTGTGTGTGTGTGCTGTGCTGTGTTTGCGTGTGTGTGTGTCTGTTGTTTTTGTGTGTGTGTGTGTGTGTGTGTGTGTGTGTGTGTGTGTGTGTGTGTGCTGTGTGTCTGTGTGTGTGTGTCTGTCTGTGTGTGTGCGTGTGTGTGTGTGTGTAGTATATATGCATGTGTGTGTGTCTAGACTTCATCGGCCATTTGTGTGTATGTGTGTGTCTGGACTTCATCGGCCATTTTTGTGTGTGTGTATGTGTGCATGTGTGTGTGCACGTGTGTACCTGCACATCGGCCATTTTTGCCGGGTCATTATGTTCACATCCATTTTATAATTTGCATATAGACAGTCTCCACGAATACCTGTGGCCACACCAATACACACTGACTGGTGCTGCTGCTGCTGTGTCGGGGCGCATACACACACACACACACACACACACACACACACACACACAGCACACACACACACGCACACACACACGCGAGATTGTTTGTTTTTGACCTCCAAAACTTCCACTATTCCCACTTTCCTCATGAAAATCCGATCACACAGACACCGGATGGAGGACTCACACAAAGACGCTCTCTCTCTCTCTGTCTCTCTCTCTCACAACACACACACATCACAACAACACACACAACACACATCACAAACACACACACACGGTACGCAAAAACTTGGACAAGGCTCTGATCGTACGGGCCCGGGCCAAGGTGAATCGCAATTACCCGGAAGACCTTGCCAAAAAACCTTGGGCTGACACCGGTGCCCTGTGTGTCACTTCCTCCATCGTGCACGGCCCCATGTGTGTGTGTGTGTGTGTGTGTGTGTGGCCTGTGTGTGTGTGTGTGTGTGTGTGTGTGTGTGTGTCTGGGGTGCACGTGTCCTTTAAAATGTAATAGCGTTGCTTCAAAATGTGCTCCACAAAGCACATTCTGAGAGTCTTTGCTTGTCCGTTTAAGCAAATGCCAGACAGAGCAACCTGCGGGTCACCAGAGCTTTTAAAATACAATCACGGTTTCTCCTCTCCCTACTCTCTCTCTCCTCTCCATCTCTCTCTCTCTCTCTCCCTCTCTCTCTCTCTCTCTCTCTCCTCTCCATCTCTCTCTCTGTCTCCCTCCCTCTCTCTCTCTCTCTCTCTCTCTCTCTCTCTCTCTCTCTCTCTCTCTCTCTCTCCTCTCCATCTCTCTCTCTCTCCACCCCCCTCTCCTCTCTCTCTCTCTATCTCTCGCTCTCTCTCCCTCCTCTCTCTCTCTGGACATTGCTTGGGGCGTTTGAAGGTTGACCTGATTCCTCCTTGCTTTCTCTTTTCAAACAACCCCCCCCCCCCCCCCCCCCCCCCCCCCGCCACCACCACCCGACCTCCCTCCCTCCCTCCTCCCTCCTCCCTCCCTCCCTCCCTCCTCGGTCAGTCACCCCCCATACTGTCCACTATCCACTGTCTGCTTATTGTTAAGAGCTGTTGTTTGCTGTTGTTATTATTATGTAGCACGATGCTAAGCTACTTCTCTGTTGCAGCCGGAGATATTAGCAGCAGGTAGAAACAAATTAAGCGTCCAATGGGAAGGTTGAGCCAAGGACAGCGTGCGTAACCCACAGTGTGTGTGTGTGTGTGTGTGTACGTGTGTGTGTATGTGTGTGTGTGTGTGTGTGTGTGTGTGTGTGTGTGTGTGTGTGTGTCGTGTGTGTGTGTGTGTGTGTGTGTGGGTGGGTGGGTGTTTGGTGTATGCACGTACAACCTCACATCCAAGCGAAGGTGCTCAGACACAGCCAGCCACACTAGAACACGCCACAAAGAATACACAAAGAGACACACACACACACACACACACACACACACACACACACACACACACACACACACACAGTTCACCCGTGATTAAGGCATGAAGTTCACTGCTTATCATCCCAAAGTCCTGCTTGCTGCATAATTACCATGTTTTATTCTGATTATATTGATGTATATTTTTGTTTATATTTTTTATACTTCACCTACAGTATATTTGTATTGGTATTTTATAGGACTTAGACCTACTGTACATTTGTAATCTGTTATTTTATTTTAATTATTCTGTTGATTTCTCTATTGTTTTATTGTACTGTATTGCTATGCAACCTGGCACAAGAATTAAGATAAGATAAGATAAGATAGAACTTTATTAATCCTGAAGGAAATTCTTGTGCCAGGTTGCATAGCAATACAGTACAATATGGAAATCAACAGAATAATAAAAATAAACAAACAGATTTACAAATGTACAGTCAAAATATAAAAATATATACAGGCAAGATCAGGTATTCAGACGGCATAGTTGAAGTGTAATTACGAATTACCTTCGGGATTAATAAAGTTCTATCTTATCTTATCTTATCTTAAATGTAAGAGCACAACACAACATAGTCATTGAAACAACGCAATGGAAATTGTTGCTGCATTCTCGGAGAGATTAGTTCTCTGGAGGAGAGAGAAGAGATGCACTAGTTGTGAGTCAGTATTCTTCCTCTTCCAAATATTCTCCTGATTATCCGAGTGATTGGGTTTCAAGAGAGTGAACCCAAGTCAGATTACAGCCGATGCATGCTGGATCGAAATCTAAGCCACACACACAGACACACACATACACACACACATGCACGCACACACACATGCACGCACACACACACAGACACACGCACACAACACACACACATATGCATGTACACACACACACACACACGCACACAACACACACACTTACACAGGCCCACACACACACACAAATGCTCACTGGAACTAGTTTGTTTGTTTGTGTTGTTTTGAAGATAAATGGCCTTAAGAGCTGGAGGAGCACACAGTTTGTTTCCCTGTTTACCTGTTTACCAGTTTACCTGTTTACCAGTTTACCTGTTTACTGCGCTCTCCCGCTGTTCACAACACAGAGACCCCACCTCCAGTCAAACCACGGCTGC
>PIJE02000829.1:25000-35151 GCA_002895965.2 Coryphaenoides rupestris
CAGACCTGAGTGTTTGCTATTTCATATGTGTGACATTTGTCCGAACATTTGCACTTTGTTTTTAATGTTGAGCCTTTTTTCGGTGTGTTTTTTTTGCAACTGTAAATGTAGAAACACACGCCTGTCTATTCAATTACAGAGAACACATTCACCGGACACTGTAGAACTTACTGGAAATACACCACACAACACACACACACACACAACACACAGACTCACACACACACTCACACACACATTAAAATGCACACAGACACATATCCATTGTGTTAAAGGGGTCATACTACGCCACCAGGTGTGTGAGCGTGAGTCGCCATCGCAAGCCGTTTCACAATTGCCCACGCGACTACCGTCTAGTGACATCACAAGTGGGAATGTCCACCTAGATGTATGCTGCTGACTAGATCAGTTTACCCGTCGGTACAGTCGGTACAGTCCACTGGGTATAGGCTGGTAGACTGATCTAGTAATCATAACATCTAGGTGTCCTCATTCCCCACTTGTGATGTCACTAGACGGTAGTCGCATGTCAATTGTGAAACGGCTTCTGATGACATCACACTCACACTGAGGCCACCTTACATCCTGCCCGCCCCAGTCTCCACCCCTCCCCAACCGTGAGATCTGACGCCAATGAAACAGCGAATCAACGCACCCTCCCGGCTCAACTCCTCCTCCTCCTCCGCTTCAATCCATTGTTGAGGGAAGGGAGAGAAGTTGAGAAGTTCTGGGGAGACAAAAACGTGGTGATGGTGGTGGTGGTGGTGGTGGTGGAGGAGGGTGTAGAACGGGGGTGTCGAGAGTACGGTGGACGGTGGTTGAGGGTGAGGGTAGTCTGGGGATCGGCCTGTCAGTGTGGGCACGCTGGGTTACTGGGAGGTGATGGTGGTTTGGTGGTGGTGTTGGTGATGGTGGTGGTTGGTGGTGGTGTTGGCGGGGTGATGGTGAGGGGGTGGTGGGGGGTCTCTGACGGCTTGGCGCTCAGGGGGACTGTACCGAATCTGAAATCTTTTTAATTAAGATCGTATCCTATTCTATGCCACACACGAGAGAGAGGAGAGAGAGAGAGACAGAGAGAGGAGAGAGAGAGAGAGAGACAGACAAGACAGAGAGAGAGGTAGAGAGAGCAGATAGACATAGAGAAGAGAGAGAGAGATAGGGAGAGAGAGAGAGAGAGGGAAAGAGAGAGGGAGAGAGACAAGAGAGAGAGAAGAGAGTACAGCGTGGAAGAGAGACAAAAGTTTTGACAGCTCTAATTAATGTGCATGGATTGGGGATGGGTGGGGGTGTGGGTGGGGGTGTGGGTGGGGGTGGCATGGCTGGGTTGATCTCAGGACGACGGAGGAGG
The DNA here is from genome assembly GCA_002895965.2 of Coryphaenoides rupestris. Lineage (NCBI taxonomy): Eukaryota > Metazoa > Chordata > Actinopteri > Gadiformes > Macrouridae > Coryphaenoides > Coryphaenoides rupestris. The sequence continues at coordinate 26,349 of PIJE02000829.1, forward strand.
ATTCATTAGACAGACCATCTGAACGACATCAAACAGCAGACCAGATTCTCTCTCTCACACTCTCCCTCTCCCTCCCTCTCTGTCTCTCTCTCCCTCTCTCTCTCTCTCTCTCTCTCTCTCTTTCTCTCTGTGTGTCCCATACTCTCCCTCGATCTCTCTCTCTGTCTCTCTCCTCTCTCGCCTTCGCTACACACACATATGGAGCTGTGCATTATCCACCATGGAGAAGCCAGGAGATAAAGAAAGAGAGAGAGAGGAGAGAGAGAGAGAGAGAGAGAGAGAGAGAGAGAGAGAGAGAGAGCGAGAGAGAGAGAGAGATGTTGGTAAGCGGATAAAACCGATGTAGGGAGCAAATGATGGGCAGGCAACCACGCCAACCCAAGAGAAGTATCAACTAGGGATCTTACGGCCACGGTGAAGGGAAGTACGTGGCGTCCTCCGTGCGCCTCCGTCCTGACAGCGTCTTCGACGCTGCTAGGTGCGGGGTGATTGGCGATTCCGCGAGAGTGTACTTGGCGGGTGTGTGGGTGAGAGCATACAGAGAGAGAGGCGCGGAAAACAAAAACACAAACGACACACACACAACAGGCTGTGTAGGCCTTTGAGAACAGCGTAAGACAAGGGCTTTATTCACCTGGCGGCCACCATTCACAACGCATTCAGTTCCCCCACTCAGAACCAGGATGGAACCAAGATGGCCGCTGGGTGACTAGGGCCCATTGCTTATGGAGATTACAGTGTCCTTTTACACACACACACACACACACACACACACACACACACACACACACACGACAAGCACACACACACACACACACACACACACACACACAACCACACACTCACATATGACACATACACACACACACTCACAACACACATCACTCTCTCTAGTTATTGTGCCGCTGTGTGGCGGCATGCTGTATTAGTGTCGTTACTTCAGCGATATTGTGGCATGTATACACACTGTGTGGTCAGCTGATCAACGATCGAGAACCACTTGTGTGTGTGTGTCTGGTGCAGCACTACAGTCTCATACGTAGACACACAATAGTGTTGTGACCTAGATCACCCACACACTGTCACATGACTACATGCACTCAGCATAGGCTACCCATATACCGAACCGCGGCCATGCTGTGACCCGCAGCATGCGAGCCAGTTAACCAGTGGACCAGTAGTGCCCGAGAGAAGAACCTCACCGGGAATACACAAGACTATCCAGCTCAAACAGACTCATTCGCCCCTTGAGTGGCCAAGACTCAAATCTTCAGGCACGTCATTCCCTCAATCCCCAGTCGCTCCTCGTAGCAGTTATGCCTGTGCGGGCAGGAAACACAACTACTGTGTCCCTTGATGGCAAAGAGATCGCAATCACATTAACTCAGACTGAGAATGTGTGTGTGTGTGTGTGTCTGTGTGTGTGTGTCGGATTTGTATGTGTGTGTGTGTGTGTGTGTGTGTGGTGTTGTGGTCTGTGTTTTGTGTTGTGTGTATGTGTGTGGTGTGTGTGTGTGTGTGTGTATGTGTGTGTGCAAATATGTGTGTGTATGTGTGTGTGTGCGAGTATTGTGCATGCAGCATCCGTGCCCTACCTCTCAGACAGAGCCTTTCCGCTTTGCTGCCTGTGTGTCTGTGCTCTTACCAGAGTACACCTCCCGTTCCCGTTTATTTTGTTTCGTCGGCAGATGGAGTCATGGAAACTCACAGCCTCCGTTTCGGGAGTCGATCACAGCGTGGCAAAGGGCGATTCATTAACATGGCTGGCGTTTCAACACACATCCTCCACCCCTCTCTCCCCCTTCTCCCCCTTCTCTCCCCCTCACCCTCCCCTCCCCTCCTCTCATCCACCCACTTATCCATTCATCCATCCTCGCCTCCATCCCAAATTCCCAAATTGAGCATCGAGGCGTGCGTTGTGTTGTCCTTCCGACTTCACCTCCGCCTCCCACCCTTTTCTTTTTCTATTCCTGCAGATTACAAACTACACCACCACCACCATCACCACCACCACCACCACCAGCACCATCCCTGCCTCTGCCATCTCTCTGGGTCTCTCTCCATCATGCTCAATTAATAAACCAGAGACGGACCGGGGGCCCCTTATCGGCCCTTATGAATATGCAGGGGCCCCTTATCTGAAGGAGATAGGGGCTGGTCGGGTCTGCCTCTGCTGCCTGTCTGTCTGTCTGTCTGTCTATCTATCTATCTACCGTACCTATCTAACTATCTATCTATCTATCTATCTATCTATCTATCTACCTATCTATTACTTTAACAACATTTAACACCCATTTCTCTCTTACTTAAATAAATTAGAATTACTTATATATTTATCGATCTTTCAATCTGTCTAACAAATGCCAGTTTTATCCTATTACTTTAACAACATTTAACACCCATTTCTCTCTTACTTAAATAAATTAGAATTACTTATATATCTTGTCCATCTATATCAGTAGCATTCTCTCTAAACTATTTAGTTGTTGCTGTGTTATGGTGGCATTGACACACACAAATAAATCCAAAAGAAGGCAGCAATTAGAGTATTTCTGGTCAATGTACAAACGTTGATTTGTTTGCTTGACCAAGTCATCACAATAAAATTCGTTGGTCTGTTTTATTGCTTCTTATTAGATCCTGGAGAAGGGAAAAAAAATAAATACAAAAGAATACACCCTTAGCGTTCGGTCTTACGCTGTTTGTTGATGACAGAAGAATTAAAACGGGGCCCTCGGGCGTCGGAGGCTTAGCCGTAATAAAAAATTAAGAAATAAATAAAGACTTGTGCGCGGCATTAGTCGCGAGCTTTAATGAAATACATTAATATCTCTCGTCGCCAGACCTGAGTGTTTGCTATTTCATATGTGTGACATTTGTCCGAACATTTGCACTTTGTTTTTAATGTTGAGCCTTTTTTCTGTGTGTTTTTTTGCAACTGTAAATGTAGAAACACACGTCTGTCTATTCAATTACAGAGAACATATTCACTGACACTGTAGAACTTACTGGAAATACACACACACACACACACACACACAGACTCACACACATACACAAACACACACAGACACATATCCATTGTGTTAAAGGGGTCATACTACGCCACCAGGTGTGTGAGTGTGAGTCGCCATTGCAAGCCGTTTCACAATTGCCACGCGACTACCGTCTAGTGACATCACAAGTGGGAATGTCCACCTAGATGTATGCTGACTAGATCAGTTTACCCGTCGGTACAGTCGGTACAGTCCACTGGGTATAGGCTGGTAGACTGATCTAGTAATCATACATCTAGGTGTCCTCATTCCCCACTTGTGATGTCACTAGACGGTAGTCACATGTCAATTGTGAAACGGCTTCTGATGACATCACACTCACACCTGGGGCCACCTTACATCCTGCCCGCCCCAGTCTCCACCCCTCCCCAACCGTGAGATCTGACGCCAATGAAACAGCGAATCAAACGCACCCTCCCGGCTCAACTCCTCCTCCTCCTCCTCTTCAATCCATTGTTGAGGGAAGGGAGAGAAGTTGAGAAGTTCTGGGGAGACAAAACGTGGTGGTGGTGATGGTGGTGGTGGTGGTGGAGGAGGAGGGTGTAGAACGGGGGTGTCGAGGAGTACGGTGGACGGTGGTTGAGGGTGAGGGTAGTCTGGGGATCGGCCTGTCAGTGTGGGCACGCTGGGTTACTGGGAGGTGATGGTGGTTTGGTGGTGGTGTTGGTGATGGTGGTGGTTTGGTGGTGGTGTTGGCGGGGGTGATGGTGAGGGGGTGGTGGGGGGGTCTCTGACGGCTGGCGCTCAGGGGGACTGTACCGGATCTGATATCTTTTTAATTAACGTGATCCTATTCAGCCACTCGGAGAAGCAATGGAAAGATATAAAAGAGAGAGAGAAAGAGAGAGAGTGTGAGACAGAGACAGAGAGAGAGAGAGAGAGAGAGAGAGAGAGAGAGAGGGAGGGAAAGGAAGCGGGAGAGAGACAAAAGTTTTGACAGCTCTAATTAATGTGCATGGATTGGGGATGGGTGGGGGTGTGGGTGGGGGTGGGGGTGGGGGTGGCATGGCTGGGTTGATCTCAGGACGACGGAGGAGGATTCATTAGACAGACCATCTGAACGACATCAAACAGCAGACCAGATTCTCTCTCTCACACTCTCCCTCTCCCTCCCTCTCTGTCTCTCTCTCCCTCTCTCTCTCTCTCTCTCTCTCTCTCTCTCTCTCTCTGTCTCTCTCTGTGTGTCCCATACTCTCCCTCGATCTCTCTCTCTTCTCTCTCTCTCTCCGCCTCTCTCTCTCTCTCTTCTCTCTCTGTCTCTCTCCTCTCTCCTTCGCTACACACACATATGGAGCTGTGCATTATCCACCATGGAGAAGCCAGGAGAGAAAGAAGAGAGAGAGAGAGAGAGAGAGAGAGCGAGAGAGAGAGAGAGAGAGAGATGTTGGTAAGCGGATAAAACCGATGTAGGGAGCAAATGATGGGAAGAGTATCTGGGTAAGGAAGTGTACGCCCGTGTGTGTGTGTGTGTGCGTGCGTGTGCGTGTGTGTGTGTGTGTGTGTGTGTGAGAGAGACAGAGAGAGAGAGAGAGAGAGAGAGAGAGAGAGAGAGAGCAGCCACATCACAACAGGGGAGATGAATGACTTTTTACCTCCGGACACAGGGCCTTAATGAAACCTCCAGGGGCAAAACAATGGCATCTTACACACACACACAACACACACACACACACACACACACACACACACACACACACACACACGCACACACACACATGCACCACACACACACACACATGCAGTCACACACAACACAAACACCAACACACAACACACAGATCACACAACACACACACACACACAGAACCACCTGCACACACACACAGACACACAAACAGACACACACACGCACATACACACTCATGCATGCATATACGACCCCATGGACCAGTGGACCAGTAAGGCCAGTAGGACCAGTGGGAGAGAGCTCACCGTAAAGCAAGTCAAACAGACTCATCGCCCCTAGCAACAGTATCATCATTCCCTCATCCCCTCGCTCCCTGTGTGTGTGTGTGTGTGTGTGTGTGTGTGTGTGTGTGTGTGTGTGTGTGTTGAGTGTGTGTGTGTGCGAGTTCAAAATCGGATTGATTCCTCCCCACGTCACAACTTCCCGCGGTCTTTTCCGGACGCCTCCGTTTCGCGATGGAGTCGATCACAGCGTGGCAAAGGGCGATTCATTAACATGGCTGGCGTTTCAACACACATCCTCCACCCCTCTCTCCCCCTTCTCCCCCTTCTCTCCCCCTCACCCTCCCCTCCCCTCCTCTCATCCACCCACTTATCCATTCATCCATCCTCGCCTCCATCCCAAATTCCCAAATTGAGCATCGAGGCGTGCGTTGTGTTGTCCTTCCGACTTCACCTCCGCCTCCCACCCTTTTCTTTTTCTATTCCTGCAGATTACAAACTACACCACCACCACCATCACCACCACCACCACCACCAGCACCATCCCTGCCTCTGCCATCTCTCTGGGTCTCTCTCCATCATGCTCAATTAATAAACCAGAGACGGACCGGGGGCCCCTTATCGGCCCTTATGAATATGCAGGGGCCCCTTATCTGAAGGAGATAGGGGCTGGTCGGGTCTGCCTCTGCTGCCTGTCTGTCTGTCTGTCTGTCTATCTATCTATCTACCGTACCTATCTAACTATCTATCTATCTATCTATCTATCTATCTATCTACCTATCTATCTATTATTGTGTATGTTTTTCTATTGTGTATCTATTTCTATATACTATTGATCTATTTATCAATCTATTTATTGATCTATTTATCTATCGATTTATCGAGAAATCGATCTTTCAATCTGTCTAACAAATGCCAGTTTTATCCTATTACTTTAACAACATTTAACACCCATTTCTCTCTTACTTAAATAAATTAGAATTACTTATATATCTTGTCCATCTATATCAGTAGCATTCTCTCTAAACTATTTAGTTGTTGCTGTGTTATGGTGGCATTGACACACACAAATAAATCCAAAAGAAGGCAGCAATTAGAGTATTTCTGGTCAATGTACAAACGTTGATTTGTTTGCTTGACCAAGTCATCACAATAAAATAAAATGTGTGCGTTCCATTGTGCTCGTGTGTTTTTTATCGCGCTAAATATAAAGGCGAGAGGTACAGAGGGAACGAGACAGAGCGATAGAGAGAGATAGAGATAGAGAGAGACAGAGGGGGAGAGAGAGAGAGAGCGAGGGCCAGAGCAGGGGATACCGCCGGACAGGTACATCATATAGCGTGCATATATACCAACGCTCCCTCGACGCATCCCCACCGCTACCATAGGAACCGTAGTGCGGGCTACTTTACTACAGCAGGGTAGGAAAGTAGGCTATAAACCAGAAACTGCTGCTGGACGTAACTGGACGAATAAAGAAGAAGAGGAAGAAGAGGAAGAGGAAGAAGAAGAAGATGGAAGGGGGGGGGGAAAAGAGAGCACAACAAAATAACAAATGAGGGCAGAAGTGAACACAAATCAAAAGACGACAACTTTACCCGTAGAAAGAGGTAAGAAGTCGGGGGGGAATATTTTATTTTGCCACAGCAACGGGTTCGGGGGGTAAAAATATATTTGGGATGCGGACAAAAGAACAACGGCGCCGTCGGCGTCTTTGTTTATCTGGTATTTCATCTTCAGATGCTCTCTCGCGTTCGACGGTTCGAGGGAATCCAGGATGACCGGCTCCTCCCATGATTGTGTTTACTTTGTTTACACGTTGTCATCTATTTGAATATGACAATTTCAACTGAATTTACAAGTAAAAACAACAACAATCAATCAATGCACACAATCCAAATTGGATTTTATTGTCCAAAAGTGCTCCAATCATGACCTTCATCATGATTTCCAACACAACAAAACAAGACAAAATAAAAACATGGTTATTTATTTATTTAACTATTGATTAATTTGTATGTATTTATTGATTTGTTTACGACACACACACGTCGATCAGTGAGTTCTGAGCACTGTGGAGGAGGAGGAGAGAGCGAGCAGACTCTCAGTCGTGGGGAACAGCACCACGCTTTGGACACACGAGGGAAGTGTCTCACGGTGGAGGAAAATAAGGAACCTTAAAGGGGCCCTTAGAGGTAATAAGGCGTTCTATAGACGCATGTATAAGGTCCTCTCTGTATCGAGGATTTGATTGTAAAATGCAATGACGTCGGTGTTTCTACAAAGATGAATTTATTGCTTTTATTTGACAATGGTTGAAACGTTCTCTTTTTTGGGGGTTTTTAGCATTCGAGGCACATACAGTATTATTGAACGACGGGTCAATTGTGTTTTCTGACAATAAAATAGCATAAAACTAATTATCAATGAGGAGGGGTTTTAGTAAGAGAGTCGTTTGGGAATCTGCTTGGATGGGAATGAATACAAAGCCTAAAACCCTCAAACTAAAATGTTAATAATATTATTCACATTTTAGTCTTTAAACAAAAATGACATTCTTTTGCCGTCAATTCAAAGCAAATAATAATAGTTGGGGGTGAAATGAATGAAAAATGAAAATACAAAACTAAAGGGGGAATAAGGAAATGCCAAACGCCCGAAATGAAATACATTTTGTATAAAAGAGAAGGAGGTAAGGAGTTAAGGAGAGGAGGAGACAGGGAACGCTGATATTTAATACCAGACGCGCTGAGCAAACAACCAACGGTCACGGGTTAAACTGAAATACTACAACATTTCAAAATAAAATACATAAAATAAAGACAAACACACACACACACACATACACACACAAAGACACACACACACACACACACACACAGAGAGCCAAACCCACAAACACAAAAAGAAAACACAGTCTCTTAAATGTCATGTTTGTCCGTTGGGCGCTCATGCAAATGCATGGACGCCGGGAGGATTGTAATATTTGATTTCTTTGAGGTCCTCAGTGTCTGTGACAAGTTTGACTGCTGATTTAACAACCCCACTGTCTCTTATACACACACACACACACACACACACACATGGAAACACACACACATACATAAACACACACACCACCACCACCACACAAACACACCCGTGTGTACTGACTGACACAACCGCAACTGCACACACTGTCTCTAGCACACACACACACACACACACACACGCACACCGACACACACACACACACACACACGGCAGGAAGGAAGAGGGAGGGAGGAGAGCCTGCAGGCTTGATTCCAGTCAGATCAGAGGACATGTCAGTGTGGTTGACATATATCTGATATGTTACAGCCTCCCGCACACACACACACACACACACACACACACACACACACACACACACACACACACACACACACACACACACACACACACACATAGAGACACACACACACACACACACACACACACACACACACACACCTAGACACCACACACAAGCTGTGTGTTGAGGGATTGCTACTCCTCACTGTTTTCACTGTGCGTGTGCATGTGTGTGCGTGTGTGTGTGTGTGTGCGTGAAACACAGAGAGGGCAGAGAGATGAATGAGCCTGGGTTATGTGTGTAAAGCTGTGTGTGTGTGTGTGTGTGTGTGTGTGTGTGTGTGTGTGTGTGTGTGTGTGTGTGTGTCTGTGTGTGTGTGTTGAGAGAGAGAGAAAGAGAGAGAGAGAGAGAGAGAGAGACAGAGAGCAAGAAAGAGAAAGAGAGAGAGAGAGAGATAGCGAGAGAGAGACAGAGAGAGAGAGAGAGAGAGAAGAGAGGTGACAGGTGAGGTAGAGAGAGAGGTCAG
>PIJE02000829.1:37591-52591 GCA_002895965.2 Coryphaenoides rupestris
CATCTTGTTCTCAACAGTGTGTGAGCGTGTGTCAGCAACACACACGCACACACACACACTACTAGCATGTTATACGAAAGAACGTGTGTGTGTGTGTGTGTGTGTGTGTGTGTGTGTGTGTGTGTGTGTGTGTGTGTGTGTGTGTGTGTGTGTGAAAACACAGAGAGAGACAGAGAGAGAGAGAGAGAAGTGTGTCTGTGTATCTGTGTGCATGTGTGTATGTGTGTGTGCGTGCGTGTGTGTGTGTGCATGTGTGTGTGTGTGTGTGTGTGTGCATGTGTGTGTGCGTGTGTGTGCATGTGTGCATGTGTGTGTGTGTGCGTGCATGTGTGTGTGCATGTGTGTGCATGTGTGCATGTGTGTGTGCGTGTGTGCATGTGTGCGTGCATGTGTGTGTGCATGTGTGCGTGTGCATGTGTGTGTGTGTGTGAGCTTTATTGTTAAGAGGTCTCTGCATATGTTTTCATAAGCGCGCTAATGTACAAGAGCACATTAGGCTGCTGCGTGTCTGTCTGTGTGTATCATTGTGTTTGTGTTTACTTGTTGTTGTTGTTGTGTGTCGTTTTAAGACGTTCCCTGACGCTGCGTCGACGTCGCCGCCTCTCTCACACAAAGCAAATATAACCGCAATGATATTTTTTTGGGTCTTTTTTTTATTGCTTGAGAACATTCCCTCCACTCAACATGCAGCACATGAAAATAAATTGTGCACGTAAAAAAAAAAAGCCCGCGCACTTTTACACTTTTAACGTCGGAAAACAATCAATCAGACCAAAATAACCAAATGGAAACCGAACACGAACACGCAAACATCGTACGAGGATATATAAAAATTTAGAAGAGAGTTCAGACTGGAATGGCGTTAAATACACCAACCCCTCCCATCAGAGCAACGTTACAACATAACTCCACCATTTCTCCATATTTTAAGTACGACAGGGATGAAAAAAACAGGAACAAGACAAACATTTAGAAGCGTGATTATGTCGCGGCTCGCAGCCATCACAATCCGCACGTACGGTTTCATTGCAAAAGCATAAGAAAATATAATAAGTAAGTTGAGGTGGCAACAGATCCAAACAACGGGCCCCCACACATCAATCATAAACACATTAGTCCACCATTTTACATTTCCTGCGCACGTATGACGCAACGAACCCAAGATGGATGACAAAACAGGGCCGATGTTTAGTGGATTCGACGCCGGGGATAAAAATAGCAGAGTAAGCATTAACGAGCGCTCACATCGTATCACGCGAAACCATAATAATTCCACGCTACAGCTCTACACATGTCTGTCTGTCATAACTCCACACACACCACACACCACACCACACACACACACACACACACCACACACACACACACACACACACAACACACACACAACACACTCCTCTGCAGAAGCCTGGTGTCATGTGGGCTGCGGCGAAGACAGACATGTTGGTGGGGTGGTGGAGGGGCCGTTTCGGGGTCACGGCTGGTGTGTGTGTGTGTGTTCCCTCATCGCGGCCCCCCCGCGGTCCCCGGGCCCCCCCCACCCGGGCCCCGGCCGCACCGCGACTCTGCCCTGGTGATTTGTAAGCCGATTTGCGGCCTTATTTCCCCTGGCCATACGCAACGCGGTCACACACACACACACACACACACGCACCAAAAAAACCTCCATCACAAGAGACATGCATGCGCATAAAGACACACACACACACACCGCAGATCGCACACACACACACACACACACACACAAAAGGCCTCCCAGAGGGCAATCTGTTGTGAATCACATTACAGCCATTTCCCATTCCGTAGGTGGGCACTGGTCCCAGTAGAAATCAAATATTTATCATGTTGTATTAACCCCCACCACATCTCCAGCACACACACACACAGAGCACGGTTCTATCAGTCTCCACAAACAATACACACTGAATTCATTATGCTATTAGGGGCGTAGGTCAGGGGCTGCAGTTCCCGCCAAACAAGCAACATGCATGGACACACACACAACCTGCACAATTGTTCAGACACAGGCACACACACACACACACACATACACACACACACATAAAGCCCCCCCCCCGCTGGACACACACCTCCTGTACACAACACGTGTAGCATGTGATCAAAACCGTAAGCCCTGCGCTGCCTTTGCTTGTGTTATTGGATCAATCAATTATGGTTTTGATGCAATAGATCTCACCGTACGGAGTCAAGTCATTGGATTTGGACCGCGATTCCCGTAAACCCTTCTGGAGGCCGAAACCCTTCGAGGGTTTTACAACACGTTCATGAGTCACAGACAAGACCATGTGATCCCACACACACATGCACACACACACACACACACACACACACACACACACACACACACACACACACACACACACACACACACACACACACACTACCTCTAGAGCGGAGCCTGTGCCATCTGTTTGGAGCTTTGGATGCCAGAGTGGACTAGAGGAACGAAATGGTGGGTGGTTGCTGTGTGGTAGAGACGTGGCGCGTTTTCGGGGTTCACTCGGTTGAGAGTTTGTTGTGTTGTTGTGTTGCTTCATATCGGGGGGCCCCCCCACGCGGTTCCCTCTGTGGGTCTCTTTTCAACCTCCGACCGGTGCGCCCGGCCTGGAGCACACCGCGCTACTGCACTTGTTGAGAGTTTTGTAAGGAATCTTACCGTTTTGTTTGTTTTGTTTTTCCAATGTTGCAATAAAAGTCAGGAAATTAATGGATTATGTCCATGAGAGTTTAATTTTAAGAAATAAAGGCCTGCCTCTAATACAGGGGTCGGGAACCCATGGCTCGCGGCCAAAAAACCTCCATCACAAGAGACATGCATGCGCATAAAGACACACACACACACACAGGAGCGCACACATCACACAACACAACACACACACACAAAAGGCCTCCCAGAGGGCAATCTGTTGTGAATCACATTACAGCCATTTCCCATTCCGTAGGTGGGCACTGGTCCAGTAGAAATCAAAATAATATCATGTTGTATTAACCCCCACCACATCTCCAGCACACACACACAGAGCACGGTTCTATCAGTCTCCACAAAACAATACACACTGAATTCATTATGCTATTAGGGGCGTAGGGTCAGGGGCTGCAGTTCCCGCCAAACAAGCAACATGCATGGACCACACACACAACCTGCACAATTGTTCAGACACAGGCACACACACACACACACACACACACATAACACACATAAAGCCCCCCCCCCCCCCCCCCCCCTGGACACACACTCCTGTACACAACACGTGTAATGCATGTGATCAAAACCGTAAGCCGGCTGCGCTGCCTTTGCTGTGTTATTGGATCAATCCAATTATGGTTTGAATGCAATAGATCTCACCGCACGGAGTCAAGTCATTGGATTTGGACCGCGATTCCGTTACAGTAGCCTGCACACCGGGCCGAAAACCCTTCTGGAGGGGAACCATAACCCTGCTCTCCCCGGTGTCCCTTCACCCCCTCCATCCTCTCTCTATCAGCCACTGAAAGCTTTACATTGTAAAGGGGGGGGGGGGGGGAATGTTTGAACCCGATAAATAGACTCCGCCCAATACATCTGCTTATGCGCTGGAAGAGCATTCGTCTCGCCGCAATATCCCGCGCTTCTGAATCGAGATGAAAAACAACCAAAAAAACAACCAACCACCAATAGCTCTTTTCCATATTCTCCCCTCCGTTTTTTTTTCTCGTGCTTTTTGTGCCCTCTCCTCCTCCTCCTCCTCCCTTCTCCTCTCCGCTGTCACCTCATCGCCGCCCTTCCTCTTCCTCTCTCCATCTCACTCCTTCACTCTCCTCTCTCCGGCATCCCCCTCTCATCTCCTCTCTTATCCTCCCCCCTTCTCTCTCATCTACCCTCTCTCTCATCCTCTCTCCTCCTCTCCCATCTCCTCCCCCTTTCTCCTCTCTCCTCTTCACTCTTATCTCTTCTCTCCCTCTCTCTCCTCTCTCCCTCTCTCCTCCTTCCTCCTCCTCTCTCCTCTCCCATCCACCTCTCTCCTCCTCTCATCTCGTCTCCTCCTCTCCTCTCCTCTCTCCTCCCCTTTTCCTCCTCTCCCCTCTCTATTTACCTTTCCTCCTCTCCTCTCCTCTCTCCTCTCCTCCTCTGTCCTCCTCCTCCTCATCTGAACTCCTATTACGCAGGCCTCCAACCACATCCTACAATAATCAATAAGGCGGTTGTTATGGTGATCAGAAGGTACATCCTCTTGAACCCACCCCCACCAGACCCACCGACGGCCGCGGGTTCGAAAGTAATGTCCTTGTCACCGGATGCGATGATTAAGTGTCTTATTATCAAACACGCTGGAATTTGAAGATTACTCTGAATACCTGAGAGATCAATCTGATATCGGCCCCGTCTGCGCTTTTGACCTAGTTGGACGTCAAGTATGGATGTACGTGTGTGTGCCTGTGCGTGTGTGTGTGTGTGCGTGCGTGTGCGCGCGTGTGTGTGTGTGTGTGTGTGTACACGACTTGCAATCGTATGCGAGAGTATGTGCTCACCACACTGCATGTACTGTATGCAATTTTATAGTTGCACCTTTCTGTGTTTTCTGTGTGTGCGTGTGTGTGTGTGTGTGTGTGTGTGTGTGTGTGTGTGTGTGTGTGTGTGTGTGTGTGTGTGTGTGTGTGTGTGTGTGTGTGTGTGTGTGTGTGTGTGTGTGCGTGCGTGCGTGCGTGTGTGTGTGCTAAGTACTTACAGGGGAAGGGTAGCCCCCTCCAGGCGTCCCACCCTCCCGAGAAGGTTGTTGGTTTGAAGCCCAGATGTTCACAGTGTGCACCCATCGGCATCCCAGATGTTGCTCACGGGTGCCTAACCCCTGCCTGCTCATTAATAATCACATGGATCGGAAAAAAGTGGACAGATAAAAACAAAACAAAAGTCACGACGAGTGACTTTGGATAAAAAGACAAAATAGACAAAATACCACAGTGATGTATTGCTGTCTCTCCTTCAACAAATGTACTCTTTGTAAGTCGCTTTGGATAAAAGCGGCTGCTAAATGCCCTAAATGTAAATGTAAAGGTAAATGTTGGTTTGTGTTTCTGTGCATAAAATTATGTGACACTGAGAAGTTTCTCTTCTCTGCCTGTCCTCTCTCCACTTTCCTCTTTAGAGGGTAAAAAGACAATTATTAACCACGCAGCGGCGTCTGAAGGCTGAATTTATGGCCGTCCGGCTGCTACAGAAGGCGACTGGGACCAGGGCGGCGTTAAGGACAGATTTATAGATGTAAAATATTTTGACTCTTTGACTCGGGAGATAACTCCATCTTTTACAGGCGGCCATATTTTTCAACCATGTTATTTCTTACATTAAGTTGGAACATTCGCACTTAAACCCTGCCATTTAATTACGTGTAAAACGGCCTAATAAACATGACTTTACGACGGCGGTAAATCAAACAAACAAAAAAATGCACTCGAAAGTGTTAATCTCACGTATCGCGCGATAAAGAACTATCAATAAAAAAAGCGAGGTTTAATACGAAAAATGTGCACAGCTGAATACCTTAAGTAAACATAATAAATGTGACTACAACGGCGCGTAAATCTGACCTGCTGGCTGTTGTTAATTTGATACATTAGGCCATAATTTGCTATAAATAACTGTTTATTACGCGGGACACGCAGCAATAAGGGCTCCCGTTACGTAGTTAGCAGGAAAGTTTGGTTGAAAAGAAAAAATATCATTAGCATACAACTTTCAGCGACACAACGATACCAGGATCTTTTTTTTATTAAAAGGTATAAGGTATTGCTGTTTTACTATTCATGAAACAGAATAATTCCCATCAAACAAAATGAATTGAAATACGGAGCCTATACTTCTTCGGGGGTCTAAAATTAAAAAAGGCCCAACGAGTCCAACCTTAATTAAAGACCCAGAAATCGCATTTATTTTTATATAACACTTTTCCGCGGACCCTGACAGAAATCCATGTTGGTCACGATTGATGAAACGTTAAAAAGGACATGAACGTCTACAGTCGATACGTACGACGCGACAGCACACACACCGCACACCACTGTAACGTAATACAAATGAATGTCGTCGAAATTCATATGATTGGGACTGAGGCAAACAATGGACTCCCCCATCCGTGAGGTCCCGTGATAGCCACCCACGGGTGCTGTGCGCGCACCGCACCCGCACCGCCCCCTAGACAACGGGTGCACCTGCAGCCACCGACCACCTGCTATTTATTTACCTGCTGATTGTTTTCCTTTGTTTTTTTCTTCATCAAATTGCTTAATTTCATTCACCGACTCTCTACTTTGATCAATAAGCAATTAATTCCCCCTGCAGGCAGAGGGAATCGCAGGTCCTTAGCATGCGGCTGCATTGTAATGACTCCTCAGTCCTGGGCTTTTAAAACACAACACCCAGAACGCTTTACTCCCAATGTCACTTAGAAAGCAAATTAGAAGAAGTACGAATACACATGAATATATTTTGAACTCAGAACTTTTTTGGAGTGACTTACCCCTCAGATCAGAAAGGCTGTATGAGGGTTTTTTTTTATCGTGGTGTAAAGCGTTCATGTGTGCTCCTGTTAACTTGCATATTTGCTTTATTCAGTGAAAATTATCGAGCCACCGAACGGAGAGGCGGAGAGTTGTAAACGTGTTTCTAAAAATGCCACACACACACACACACACATGCACGCACACACGCACACACACGCACACACACACACTCACACACACAAAGCAAAGGAACTAGTGGTATCATATTGTGTTTTTATGTGCACCGTGTTTACTAAAAGTCACCTTGGTGACCATAAACATACCATTAGTACGCTGTAATTCTAAATGATGGTCTCATTGGATAATGACGTGCAATTAAAACATTGTAACACCAATAATAATAATAAATGATTCGCTGTAAGGCATTGGCCCCCATTTCATCACAGCGTTTGAAATTAAATTGCAATAAAAAAAGTTTGATATATTTAGTAATTATTATTTTATTATTATATTATTATGACTCTTAAAGTCTGAGAAGTGCTTCCCGTGAAGACTCAATCAAGTGAACTTTCTAAGCCAAGTAGTTGTGTTGCCTCAACCTAACATAGTAGTTGTGTTGCCTCAACCTAACTTAACCTATTTAAAGAGCTTTACTGGCATGGGAAACATACACACTATATGGCCAAAAGTCAGTGGACTTTCTATTTATTGAGTTCAGGTGTTTCAGCCACACCCATTGCTAACAGGTGCATAAAATCAAACACATAGCCATGAAATCTCCACAGACAAACATTTGCAATTCAGAATGGTTCATAAAGAGCTCAGTGACTGTGAACATGGCACTGTCATAGGACGCCATCTTTGCCACAAGTCAGTTCGTGAAATTTCTGCCCAACTAGATGTGCCCCGGTCAACCGTAAGTGCTATTATTGTGTGTGTGCTGTGTGTGTGTGTGTGTGTGTGTGTGTGTGCGTGTGTGTGTGTGTGTGTGCGTGTGTGTGTGTGTGTGTGTGCGTGTGTGCGTGTGTGTGCATGTGTGTGTGTGTGTGTGTGCATGTGTGTGTGTGTGTGTGCATGTGTGTGTGCATGTGTGTGTGTGTGTGTGTGTGTGTGTGTGTGTGTGCATGTGTGTGTGCATGTGTGTGTGTGCATGTGTGTGTGTGCGTGTGTGTGTGCATGTGTGTGTGTGTGTGAGCTTTATTGTTAAGAGGTCTCTGCATATGTTTTCATAAGCGCTAATGTACAAGAGCACATTAGGCTGCTGCGTGTCTGTCTGTGTGTATCATTGTTTGTGTTTACTTGTTGTTGTTGTTGTGTGTCGTTTTAAGACGTTCCCTGACGCTGCGTCGATGTCGCCGCCTCTCTCACACAAAGCAAATATAACCGCAATGATATTTTTTTTGGTCTTTTTTTTATTGCTCGAGAACATTCCCTCCACTCAACATGCAGCACATGAAAATAAATTGTGCACGTAAAAAAAAAAACCCGCACACTTTTACACTTTTAACGTCGGAAAACAATCAATCAGACCAAAATAACCAAATGGAAACCGAACACGAACACGCAAACATCGTACGAGGATATATAAAAATTGAGAAGAGAGTTCAGACTGGAATGGCGTTAAACACACCCAACCCCTCACGTTACAACATAACTCCACCATTTCTCCATATTTTAAGTACGACAGGATGAAAAAAAACAGGAACAAAGACAAACATTTAGAAAGCGTGATTATGCGCGGCTCCGCAGCCATCACAATCTGCACGTACGGTTCATTGCAAAAGCATAAGAAAATATAATAAGTAAGTTGAGGTGGCAACAGATCCAAACAACGGGCCCCACACATCAATCATAACACATTAGTCCACCATTTTACATTTCTGCGCACGTACGAACGCAACGAACCCAAGATGGATGACAAAACAGGGCCGATGTTTAGTGGATTCGACGCCGGGGATAAAAATAGCAGAGTAAGCATTAACGAGCGCTCACATCGTATCAACGCGAAACCATAATAATTCCACGCTACAGCTCTACACATGTCTGTCTGTCATAACTCCACACACACCACACACCACACCACACACACACACACACACACACACACACACACACACACACACACACACACACACACTCCTCTGCAGAAGCCTGGTGTCATGTGGGCTGCGGCGAAGACAGACATGTTGGTGGGGTGGTGGAGGGGCCGTTTCGGGGTCACGGCTGGTGTGTGTGTGTGTGTTCCCTCATCGCGGCCCCCCCGCGGTCCCCGGGCCCCCCCCACCCGGGCCCCGGCCGCACCGCGACTCTGCCCTGGTGATTTGTAAGCCGATTTGCGGCCTTATTTCCCCTGGCCATACGCAACGCGGTCACACACACACACACACACACACACGCACCAAAAAAACCTCCATCACAAGAGACATGCATGCGCATAAAGACACACACACACACAGCAGAGCGCACACACACACACACACACACACACACAAAAGGCCTCCCAGAGGGCAATCTGTTGTGAATCACATTACAGCCATTTCCCATTCCGTAGGTGGGCACTGGTCCCAGTAGAAATCAAATATTTATCATGTTGTATTAACCCCCACCACATCTCCAGCACACACACACAGAGCACGGTTCTATCAGTCTCCACAAACAATACACACTGAATTCATTATGCTATTAGGGGCGTAGGTCAGGGGCTGCAGTTCCCGCCAAACAAGCAACATGCATGGACACACACACAACCTGCACAATTGTTCAGACACAGGCACACACACACACACACACACACACACACACACATAAAGCCCCCCCCCCCCCCCCTGGACACACACCTCCTGTACACAACACGTGTAGCATGTGATCAAAACCGTAAGCCCTGCGCTGCCTTTGCTTGTGTTATTGGATCAATCAATTATGGTTTTGATGCAATAGATCTCACCGCACGGAGTCAAGTCATTGGATTTGGACCGCGATTCCGTACAGTAGCCTGCACACCGGGCCGAAACCCTTCTGGAGGGAACCATAACCCTGCTCTCCCCGGTGTCCCTTCACCCCCTCCATCCTCTCTCTATCAGCCACTGAAAGCTTTACATTGTAAGGGGGGGGGGGGGGGGGGGGAATGTTTGAACCCGATAAATAGACTCCGCCCAATACATCTGCTTATGCGCTGGAAGAGCATTCGTCTCGCCGCAATATCCCGCGCTTCTGAATCGAGATGAAAAACAACCAAAAAAACAACCAACCACCAATAGCTCTTTTCCATATTCTCCCCTCCGTTTTTTTTTCTCTTGCTTTTTGTGCCCTCTCCTCCTCCTCCTCCTCCTCCTCCTCGTCACAGTGTGCACCCATCGGCATCCCAGATGTTGCTCACGGGTGCCTAACCCCTGCCTGCTCATTAATAATCACATGGATCGGAGAAAAAAGTGGACAGATAAAAACAAAACAAAAGTCACGACGAGTGACTTTGGATAAAAACATAAAATAGACAAAATACCACAGTGATGTATTGCTGTCTCTCCTTCAACAAATGTACTCTTTGTAAGTCGCTTTGGATAAAAGCGGCTGCTAAATGCCCTAAATGTAAATGTAAAGGTAAATGTTGGTTTGTGTTTCTGTGCATAAAATTATGTGACACTGAGAAGTTTCTCTTCTCTGCCTGTCCTCTCTCCACTTTCCTCTTTAGAGGGTAAAAAGACAATTATTAACCACGCAGCGGCGTCTGAAGGCTGAATTTATGGCCGTCCGGCTGCTACAGAAGGCGACTGGGACCAGGGCGGCGTTAAGGACAGATTTATAGATGTAAATATTTTGACTCTTTGACTCGGGAGATAACTCCATCTTTTTACAGGCGGCCATATTTTTCACCGTGTTATTTCTTTACATTAAGTTGGAACATTCGCACTTAAAACCCTGCCATTTAATTACGTGTAACCGGCCTAATAAACACGACTTTACGACGGCGGTAAATCAAACAAACAAAAAATGCACTCGAAAGTGTTAATCTCACGTATCGCGCGATAAAGAACTATCAATAAAAAAAGCGAGGTTTAATACGAAAAATGTGCACAGCTGAATACCTTAAGTAAACATAATAAATGTGACTACAACGGCGCGTAAATCTGACCTGCTGGCTGTTGTTAATTTGATACATTAGGCCATAATTTGCTATAAATAACTGTTTATTACGCGGGACACGCAGCAATAAGGGCTCCCGTTACGTAGTTAGCAGGAAAGTTTGGTTGAAAAGAAAAAATATCATTAGCATACAACTTTCACCGACACAACGATACCAGGATCTTTTTTTTATTAAAAGGTATAAGGTATTGCTGTTTTACTATTCATGAAAAAGAATAATTCCCATCAAACAAAATGAATTGAAATACGGAGCCTACACTTCTTCGGGGGTCTAAAATTAAAAAGGCCCAACGAGTCCAACCTTAATTAAAGACCCAGAAATCGCATTTATTTTTATATAACACTTTTCCACGGACCCTGACAGAAATCCATGTTGGTCACGATTGATGAAACGTTAAAAAGGACATGAACGTCTACAGTCGATACGTACGACGCGACAGCACACACCGCACACACTGTAACGTAATACAAATGAACGTCGTCGAAATTCATATGATTGGGACTGAGGCAAACAAATGGACTCCCCCATCCGTGAGGTCCCGTGATAGCCACCCACGGGTGCTGTGCGCGCACCGCACCGCACCGCCCCCTAGACAACGGGTGCACCTGCAGCCACCGACCACCTGCTATTTATTTACCTGCTGATTGTTTTCCTTTGTTTTTTTCTTCATCAAATTGCTTAATTTCATTCACCGACTCTCTACTTTGATCAATAAGCAATTAATTCCCCCTGCAGGCAGAGGGAATCGCAGGTCCTTAGCATGCGGCTGCATTGTAATGACTCCTCAGTCTGGGCTTTTAAAACACAACACCAGACGCTTTACTCCCAATGTCACTTAGAAAGCAAATTAGAAGAAGTACGAATACACATGAATATATTTTGAACTCAGAACTTTTTTGGAGTGACTTACCCCCTCAGATCAGAAAGGCTGTATGAGGTTTTTTTTTCATCGTGGTGTAAAGCGTTCATGTGTGCTCCTGTTAACTTGCATATTTGCTTTATTCAGTGAAAATTATCGAGCCACCGAACGGAGAGGCGGAGAGTTGTAAACGTGTTTCTAAAAATGCCACACACACACACACACACATGCACGCACACACACACACGCACACACACATGCACACACACACACTCACACACACACAAAGCAAAGGAACTAGTGGTATCATATTGTGTTTTTATGTGCACCGTGTTTACTAAAAGTCACCTTGGTGACCATAAACATACCATTAGTACGCTGTAATTCTAAATGATGGTCTCATTGGATAATGACGTGCAATTAAAACATTGTAACACCAATAATAATAATAAATGATTCGCTGTAAGGCATTGGCCCCCATTTCATCACAGCGTTTGAAATTAAATTGCAATAAAAAAAGTTTGATATATTTAGTAATTATTATTTTATTATTATATTATTATGACTCTTAAAGTCTGAGAAGTGCTTCCCGTGAAGACTCAATCAAGTGAACTTTCTAAGCCAAGTAGTTGTGTTGCCTCAACCTAACATAGTAGTTGTGTTGCCTCACTAATAATACCACTTATGGTTGACCGAGGCACATACCAGGGCAGACATTTCACGAACTGACTTGTGGCAAAGATGGCGTCCTATGACAGTGCCGCGTTCAAAGTCACTGAGCTCTTTATGAACCATTCTGAATTGTAAATGTTTGTCTGTGGAGATTTCATGGCTATGTGCTTGATTTTATGCACCTGTTAGCAATGGGTGTGGCTGAAACACCTGAACTCAATAATTAGTAGGGGTGTCCACTGACTTTTGGCCATATAGTGTATGTTTCCCATGCCAGTAAAGCTCTTTAAATAGGTTAAGTTAGGTTGAGGCAACACAACTACTATGTTAGGTTGAGGCAACACAACTACTTTTATTGGCAAAGAAAACACTTAATTATTGAGTTCAGGTGTTTCAGCCACACCCATTGCTAACAGGTGCATAAAATCAAACACATAGCCATGAAATCTCCACAGACAAACATTTGCAATTCAGAATGGTTCATAAAGAGCTCAGTGACTGTGAACATGGCACTGTCATAGGACGCCATCTTTGCCACAAGTCAGTTCGTGAAATTTCTGCCCAACTAGATGTGCCCCGGTCAACCGTAAGTGCTATTATTGTGAAGTGGAAGCGCCTCGGCCATGAAGTGGTCGACCACGCAAACTCACAGAGCGGGGCCGACGAGTGCTGAAGCGCATAAAAATCGATCATCTGCTGTATCATTGACGACAGAGTACCAAACGGCCTCTGGAAGCACCATCAGCACAAGAACTGTGCGTCGGGAGCTTCATGGAATGGGTTTCCATGGCCGATCAGCTGCACACAAGCCTCACATCACAATGCACAATGCCAAGCGTGGGTTGGAGTGGTGTAAAGGACGCCGCAACTGGACTCTGGAGCAGTAGAAACGTGTTCTTTGGAGTGACGAATCACGCTTCACGATCTGGCAGTCTGATGGACGAATCTGGGTTTGGCGGATGCCAGGAGAACGTTACCTTCCGGAATGCATAGTGCCTACTGTAAAGTTTGGTGGAGGAGGGATAATGGTCTGGGGCTGTTTCTCAGGGTTTAGGTCCCTTAGTTCCAGTGAAGGGTATGCTTAATGCTACAGGATATGAAGACATCTTAGCCAATTGGGCACTTCCCCAAACACAGTTTGGGGAAGGCCCTTTGCTGTTCCAGCATGACTGTGCCCCTGTGCACAAAGCAAGGTCCATAAAGACATGGTTAGACGAGTTTGGTGTGGAGGAACTCGATTGGCCTGCACAGAGCCCTGACCTCAACACCTTTGAACACCTTTGGGAGGAATTAGAACGCCGATTGCGAGCCAGGCCTTCTCGTCCAACATCAGTGCCTGACCTCACAAATGCTCTTTTGGCTGAATGGGCACAAATTCCCACAGACACACTCCAAAATTTTGTGGAAAGCCTTCCCAGAAGAGTGGCAGCTGGCATAGCCGCAAAAAAAACTCCATATTAATGCCCATGGTTTTAGAATGGGATGTCCAACAAGCTCATATAGGTGTGATGGTCAGGTGTCCACTGACTTTTGGCCATAGTGTATATTACATCCAGATTGGCCTGCACAGAGCCCTGACCTCAACACCTTTGAACACCTTTGGGAGGAATTAGAAGGCCGATTGCGAGCCAGGCCTTCTCGTCCAACATCAGTGCCTGACCTCACAAATGCTCTTTTGGCTGAATGGGCACAAATTCCCACAGACACACTCCAAAATTTTGTGGAAAGCCTTCCCAGAAGAGTGGCAGCTGGCATAGCCGCAAAAAATATTAATGCCCATGGTTTTAGAATGGGATGTCCAACAAGCTCATATAGGTGTGATGGTCAGGTGTCCACTGACTTTTGGCCATATAGTGTACATTTACATTGCCAAAGCGATTGGCAAATAAAAACCAAAACATAACAATTAAACATCGAATTTACAATTGTCGATTTACAAATGTACAATTGCAGATATTCTATAACAAAGAAATATGTAAACAAAGCTGCAATATTGCAATCAAATGTATAAATATGAGTATCTAAAATATACTTAGAAATAACTAAATATATACAGGTAAGTAAGTCAACTGAAACAACTGGGTTACAAAAAACTAAACAAAAGAACCATAAAAAAAGTAATAATAAATTAAATTAATAAATTCAATTCAATTACAGTTAAATTCAATTCAATAAATAAATAAAATGTGGGGGGGAAAGGGGTATTGAAAGGTGATTGACTCTCTCTCTGTCTCTGTGATAGAGGGCCTGTCAGGGGCCACCGCTCCACTCGTCGCTGCCCCCCTGAACACCGAGGGAATGCTGCCACCGTGTGGCGGGCTGCTGAACTTCATGCCTGGAAATGTATATTATACAGGTAGTTTCTATGGCTACTGCTGGTGATGAATAATGTTGTGTACGCATTCTTTGAACCCTCATATTATGATCCAGTACACATTAAGCTTCCTTCATCAAACATATGACTTTAATCATTTCTTGACACTAAAAACTAATGGAAAATAATGAACAAATGTTTCAAATTATAAGCACTTTATTAAAATGTGTGCACGTCCATGATGTTTCTGGTTTAAAAGTGCCTACTAAATGAAAACATACAGTAAGTCATGCATCCACACTCTCTCTCTCTCTCTCTCTCTCTCTCTCTCTCTCTCTCTCTCTCTCTCTCTCTCTCTCTCTCTCTCTCTCTCTCTCTCTCTCTCTCTCCATTCTAAAGTTCACTGTCCCTTCAAACAGTTCTGTGTTTATGGCCCCAACAATGTTAATGGCCAAAGCATCTAGCAGAGATTGTATGAAGAATGTTGTTCAGTAGAGACAAATAACAACATGTCTT
>PIJE02000829.1:55091-97038 GCA_002895965.2 Coryphaenoides rupestris
CACACACACGTACGTACACACGTACACACGTGTACACACACACACACGTACACGTACGTACGTACACACGTGTACACACGCACACGTACACGCACACACCATGGCTCGCGGATGCACGTTCTGAGACCGCAGAGCAACTCTCCGCCTCAGTGAGTACCCCGCGCGCGAGTATGAGGAGTATAATGTAGTATAGTATAGTATAGTATAGTATCAGTAGTATAGGATAATGTAGTATAGTATCAGTAGTATAGTATCAGTTGTATAATGTAGTAGTATAGTATAAGTCGTATAATGTAGTATATGGTTACTCATTCACCACTAAACCACCACTAAAGATGTCCTTGTAACTGTTTTTACTGTTGCTCACACACACACACACACACACACAGTCAGAAGGGACATACACACACACGCACGCACACACACACACACACAGTCAGAGGGGACACACACATACATACACACATATATACATACATACATACATACATACATACATACATACATACATACATACACACACACAGTCAGAAGGGACACACACACACACACACTGACTGTGTGTGTTCCTTCTGACTATGTATGTATATATGTATGTATGTCTGTATATGTGTGTGTGTCCCTTCGGACTGTGTATGTATGCATGTATATATGTGTGTGTGTGTGTGTGTGTTCCTTCTGACTGTGTGTGTGTGGATAGCAGCCCATAAACCATGAGGCTGCTATCCACTAGCTGTCAGCGCTACCTTTGAACTTGTTGGCATAGTGTGTCATATAAGTTGGGTGGACGTCATTTACAGACAGTATTGAGACATGTCTGTCTGTCTGTCTGTCTGTCTGTCTGTGTTTGTGTTTGTGGGCCGGTGGGCTTATTCGCAGCCTCTGACATAACCTGTTGTATGTGTATTACGTCCGTGTGTGTGTTGTGTGTTCCCTGCAAACAGGATACAATCATGCTAAGCTAGAAGAACAGATTTCAATCTTTTTTTCTTTCCTCTCCAGGTAGCCACAGGGCTGCAGGTCGCCTTGCATTTGCACAAAACTTCCTTAGAGTTACTATGCAAACAACGAAAGCAGAAGTTATTACAGGCGGCTGTGGTTAGCTTATGGGAAAGAAAAGGAAAGGTTTTTTTTTTTTTAGAGAACAAGGGAATCCAACCGCAAATGCACTTTCTGGAGTTCCTCTTTCATTCTTTTTTTTCCTCACAAGAAACACATCCATCCGCCACCGTCTGACCCAGGGCGTGATGCTGTCTAGCCACAGCCTGACCCATGCAGGGTGTGAACGCTTGTGTCATTTGCATGGATTCCGAGTATCAGCACAAAAGGAAAGTGTGTGTGATCACTGCCGTACTTTCATCTTGAAAGCGTCTCAGGGCATGCCGTGTCAAGTTGCATTCGCCCCCGGCGCCTCGTTTCACTCCACATGTTTGTGGCGTTGTGACTGAATATTCGAAGGCCCTCCGCTGACTCTGTATGCTGCCGTTGTCGTGGAAATTACCAATACTTACATTCGTAAGAGGGAGATGCCGGGGAGACCAAAGTTTGAAGGTTAAAGACTTTATTCGCCACAGCCAATACTGACGATAAGCCTGAGTCAACTCTGCAGAAGAAGACTCAATTCACACTTTGACTGACTTATATTCACATTGTCACATGGTCATGCTACACATTCCAAAACCCTTTTGTGGATACCGCCACCAGAGTACTATACACAGGTGCTCTCCTGTACCCTGGACCAATATAGAACCCTGTTCTGATTGCCTCCTGTTGACTCTAGTCGCTCAGTCTAGCTTTTGGACCGCCTCCCGCATACCTTACCGTCATAAATGTATGTTTAAACGCAAGAACCTTCAACTCAACCCACCGCAATATAGACATGAGTGACAGGTGTGTGTCTCTAGTTACTCTCCACACTTAATTCACACACACACAGCATATTGACAAGACACTCTTCAGAATATACTGGAAAATATCTCCAATACCGTCCGACGCTTTTTTTTACCCCACGTTGTTTTTCACGTCGGAACTTCTTCCTGCTGGTCTGCTCGCTTGTATCCGAAGCGACCTAAACCAAAGCAAGACCTGCACATGTCGGGGTTCGAACCCATGGACGGTGTACTCTTTTCTTTTTTTATAGAAGACGCCGCAACACGAGAACTCCCTTGCACCCCTTGTCGTAGAAGTGGGAACAATTGAGCTGTCTTCTTTGTCAGAAGATAATGTTGTGTCTCCCCCGCAAACCATTCCCTATTCCTTGTCCTTTTTGTGCTCTGTCCCTGTCTCTCTCTCTCTCTTTGTCCCTGTCTCTCTCTCTGTCCCTGTCTCTCTCTCTCTGTCTCTGTCTCTCTCTCTTTGTCTCTGTCCCCGTCTCTCTCTGTCTCTCTCTCCCACTGGCAGGTAATGGAGGAGATCAGCGATGTGGCGTGCTCGATGCCCCCTTTCTCCAGCTCCACGCCACCATCTCCACCTCCAGCCCCTCCCGGGCCAGCTCCACCTGACCCCCGCCGGGGCCCCACGGCAGGCAGGTCGCTGGCGGCAGGGCTGGCGGCGGTGCGGAGCGGGAGGCGTGCCAGCGGCTGCAGCAGAAGCAGGCGGCCGACTCGCTCATCCAGGTCATCCAGAAGCTCAGCAAGATCGTGGAGAAGCGGCCCCAGCGGCGCTGCACCGTCGCCGGCCAGAAGAGGGCGCCGGCACAGCGGGGCTCCGGAAGCAGGGCGCCGGGAGGAGGGTCACACCATGGGAGCACGGTGAGCCGGGGAACCTCGCCCTGCAAGAGGCTGAGGAGGACCTTCAAAGAGGAGGCGCCCACCCCCGACACCTGCGACAGCCGGAGCCCCGGTCCTCCCTCGGTGTCGGAGGAGAACGACGACGACAACAACAACAACAACAACAACAACAAAAACATGGCCGCCGCCGCCAGCACCGCGAGCAGCCGCACGGTGACGTGCTACCAGTGCAGCCTCTGCCGCTTCCTGTCGCCCACGCTGGGCCAACTGAAGGAGCACCTGCGGCAGCACGACGAGCAACACAGCGACCTCATCCTCATGTGCTCCGAGTGTCACTACACGTCGCCCCACCAGGGGGAGCTGGAGGCGCACGTCCGACTGCACTTTGAGGCCGACGCGGCAGGGGCGGGCACTCTGCGGACAGGCCTCACGCCGCCGCTGGTGGTGAGCAACTTCGACGACCTCCACGACCACGAGAAGGAGGCGGCGCTGCGGCTGCTGGAGCAACACGCCAACACCCAGCAGCAGGAGCAACAACAACAGCAGGAGGAGGAGGAGGTGCCACCGCAGAAGAAGAACAACAAGTGGTACAGCTACGAGGAGTACGGCCTATACCGCTGCCTGATCTGCAGCTACGTGTGCAGCCAACAGCGCATGCTCAAGACCCACGCGTGGAAACACGCCGGCCTCGTCGACTGCTCCTACCCCATCTTCGAGGACGACGACACCGGGGGACCTCCGGTGGCGGCGGCGGCGAGGAGAGAGGCCCAGGCGCCCAAGGCCGTGGCCCCCCCCGGCCACGCTCTGCACGCTCTGGCGGCCCGGGAGGAGGTGGTGGTGCTCTCCCCGGCCCTCCAGGAACGCGGCCTCCAAACCGGCGGCTCCTTTCAGGTGCAGCTCTGCATGCCGATGGCGGCTGTGGAGAACCAGCCCGGGGATCCTGTGAGTCCCGCTGAGAACCACAACGGGGGCCCCGTAGCAGCGGCAGCAACGCTAGTCGACCACCAGGAGCTCGGCGGGGTGGCAGAGTACCGGGTGAAAGACCTGAACGCTGAAGAAGAAGAAGAGGAAGAACCACGCATGGAGGAAGTCCCGGTGACCACCGAGGCAGACGAGGCCGAGGTTGAGGCGGGAAACCACACGGACAGCTCCCAGAGGGACAGCCTGCTGTCCTCCGCCCAGAAGATAATCAGCTGCAGCCCCAACGGCGCGGGCCACATCAACGTCATCGTGGAGAGGCTGCCCTCGGCCGAGGACTCCGTCATGGCCGCCGCCAACGCGCCCCTCCTCGGCCCGGACATCCGCAGCCCGCACAAGAGGTCGTCGTCGTCGGACGGCGAGGAAGACGAGGACGAGCCGCGAGGGCGCCCCCCAGTGGATGATGCTGCTACAACAGAGCTGCCGGCGGCGATGGTGGTGAAGGAAGAGGTGGGCGTCGACTGGGGGGTGGGCGGCGGCTACATTGAAACTACGACGGCGCTGTCGGTGGCCGAGACGGAGACGGAGGTGAAACCCAGCGTGATCGACGAGAACGCCCCCCCGGCCGGGCGCACCAGGACCAACTCCGAGTCCCTCCGCCTGCACTCTCTGGTCGCCGAGGCCCTGGTCGCTATGCCCATGAGGACCCCCGAACTGTACCTCTCCAGCACCAAGGCCTGCTCCTGGACCCTTGCGGCCCAACCACAAGCACAGAGCCCCGGTGCGGGCCAGCGACTCTCTGAGGGCCTGCCGGCTTTGGTGGCCTTGGAGCGCCGCAGTGGCGCGGAGGAGGAGCAGGTCGTGGTGGAGGAGGAGGAGCACGTGGGAGCTCTGAGGCCCCTGGGGCTGCGTCTGGGCCTGGTGGAGGCGGACGAGGAGGGCCCCGCCGCCAAGGCCGGCATCAGCCTGTCCCTGCTGACGGTCATCGAGAGGCTCCGCGAGCGCTCGGATCAGAACGCCTCGGACGAGGACATCCTGAGGGAGCTGCGGGACAACGCCCGCTTCCACAACGGCGCGGCGGTGACGGCGACGGTCTCCTCCTCCTCCTCCACCGCCGCCGCCGCCACCATGGCATCGAGCGACGACGCTGGCGGTCTGGTGGACTACGTCCCGGGCAGCGAGAGGCCCTACCGCTGCCGGCTGTGTCGCTACAGCAGCGGCAACAAGGGCTACATCAAGCAGCACCTGCGGGTGCACCGGCGCCGGGAGCCCTACCAGTGTCCCATCTGCGAGCACATCGCCCTGGACAGCAAGGACCTGGAGAGCCACATGGTGCCCCACTGCCGGGCCCGCATGTACCAGTGCAAGCAGTGTTCCAGCGCCTTCCACTACAAGGTGGTCACACAGACACGCACATAAAACCTTCGCTTTTGCGTTTCACTTC
This sequence comes from Coryphaenoides rupestris, assembly GCA_002895965.2. Taxonomy (NCBI): domain Eukaryota; kingdom Metazoa; phylum Chordata; class Actinopteri; order Gadiformes; family Macrouridae; genus Coryphaenoides; species Coryphaenoides rupestris. The sequence goes on from PIJE02000829.1 coordinate 60,183, forward strand.
TCACAAACTTCAGTCGTTTCAAACGTTGATATTAATAGTCGAGTGTATTGTTTTAAAACGCGCAACATCTTGATTGTTAAGTCCCTAGATCTGGGTATGCACTATGTTGAAGTCGTGAAAATACGTGATTATGTCAATGCCAACCTCGCACTTGCCAAAACCCTCACATCTTGCCAGTTCATAGAGGGGGGTGTGTGCGTGTGCGTGTGTGTGTGTGTGCACGTGGAAACTTAAGCGAACCATATTTGTGTAATAAGACCATAACGCTCCGATCATTATGCTCGGGAGAAGGCTTATTGATCAAGATTGTCCTGCAGCAATTATTTAGGGGGCGTTCAAAAAGGGAAAAAAATATATAGGTGTGTGTGTATGGATAGATCTTTCCAGAAGCAAGGATGGGGATTGGGGGGGGGGGGGGGGGTGTGGCTGGTGCATTGCTGCTGCTGCTGCTGCTGCTGCTGCAGAAGTCTGCTATGTTGCCGACTTCAGCAGAGGTGAGACTATTGATCCCAGCAGCAGATCATTAGGCTCATCATATCAGCCAGGCCCGGGCTACCAGGGAGTCCAGGGAGGGAGAGGCTGCGCTTGGCTGTACCGCCGAGCCGAGCAGGGCCCATGAGGAGTCTCTGCGCTCGTACTTACACCGGGGTCAGATGAACGTCGTCATTATCGGGCTGCGGCAATAATTCAAAGTTATTGTTTGGCGTATTTTAGTATTGTATCGCCGTGAATTATAAAATGTTGTGGGTATGTATGGACTCATCTTGATACCCCGTTTTTGAGTATTCATGAATGATCAAATATGAGCTTTGAAACGTTCTCATCTTTATGTACCACAGCGATGTATTGCTGTCTCTTTCAACAAATCGTCGCTTTGGATAGAAGCGTCTTTCAAATGCCCAAAAGTCTTAATGATACTGTACTTTAAATTTCCATCTACTTCCAAGTAATGCCCCTCAGTCCAAGTTATTTTGAATACATGAGCATATCATGATATTAATCAATATTATCATCACGATAATACATATATTTCCCATATCACCCAGCCCGAGTGCTAATGCATTTAAAGAGGGGGTTATACCATCCATAACGTGGTTGCCATGTTTTGGGGGTTTTTTCCTCCGTTGCTCAGAGTCAGCTGAGGAGCCACGAGCGGGAGAACCACGGGCCCAACCTGGCGGGCCCCGCCCTCACGCCCCTCGCTGAGGCAATGGCCGCCGCAGAGGAGGTGGAGCTACTGGCCATGGAGGAGGGTAAGGGGGGGGCAGCAGCTAAATAATTGCCAAAACACAGTGATGGGTGGAATCCGTCCCATAAGGGCTGAACAATGAATTAAAATATGATCTTTTATGATCTTTTTATCCTGTGGATCCCCTGTTTGTACTTTGTACCCTTTTTAACTATAAATTGTTTTACCTTTCCTGTATTTTGTTACCCTGTGAAGCACTTTGAATTGCCTCAGTGTATGAAAGTTGCCTTGCCTTGTAATAATATTTATATGTACGTTGTATTCGTTTGTTCGTTGACTTTAGAGAGCAGCGTGCCAAAGGTGTACAAGTGTGACGTGTGCGGCTACACCAGCTCCACGTACGTGGGCGTCAGGAACCATCGACGCATCCACAACTCAGACAAGCCTTACAGGTGAACACACACACACACACACCTGGCGCACACACACACACACACACACATACACACGCACACAGAGAGAGAACTGGAATTCCTTCTATGTATTCCTTTGGAAACTATAAATTACGAATTTGGCATATATTCATCATTTCATCATAATTAAAATCTAACCTTCAATAAATCCTACAAATAAATATTCTAATTATGTAAAAAAAAAAATATATATATATATATAACGTTTGAGTTGTGGTGCTGTCAGTCAAAATAGTTGGGAATTTCTGACCCTCCGGATGGGATTTCTCATGCGTTTGAACAATTGCCCGCCTACAAGCAAAAATGCCTCAACGTCATGGATCCTATCTTTACTCTCCTTTCCAGCCTCAGCCAAATCTCCTTATAGGGGCATTCATTGCCTCGGCGCTTCTGTCCGTGACGTATTACCAGTCACCACTAGGTGGCTGTAGTGGCAAAGGAAAGCCCGACCCCTGCCGCCGCGCTCTCATCTCTGGAAGTTCAGCGGGAGCTCTCCAAAAGTAGTCAAGTGCTCCTCGAAAAAAACACAGCAAAGCACAATTTTGAATAATTCAACTTCAACTCCCAAGTTCAAGTATAAAAGTATATGATCCGAAGTGTACCGGGGCTTACTATATATGAGTAAATGTAGCCGTCTAAATAAAGAGACGTTTCTAATGTCCTTGGGGAAGACACAAGTTCTCTATTGCGCATGAATCCGCATCAGAGATGAGAACTAACACCTCAACACACTATGGAGATCCAATGAAGCGAAGAACTTCTCACCGCTAATCATGAATTAGCATTTTAAACGTTGTCTGGCGAGTAATTTTTAACGTGACGACACAGCGCTGTACAGCAGTGCGCGGGTGACTGGAATAAATCACAAATTAAGTATTTGATTGTTATTAGCGGCAAATTGAGTCGTTTGCAATCCGACCACCGATCCCCTTGTGCTTGCGAGTGGCTGTACAAGCAACTAATCACAGTTTCAGAGGATAAATCAGCTAATCTATCGGACTCAACCCTCTGTTGTCTCGTCCATTGGGGATTAGTTTTCATCAATCGCTGAGGTTTTCCCGACGTATGAATTCAAGCGAGGAGCAAGTTTGTTTGGAAAGTGGATAGTTATTACACCACCAGGTGTGAGTGTGATTAGCCATTGCAAGCCGTTTCACATTTGCCATGTGACTACCGTCCAGTGACATCACAAGTGGGAATGTCCACCTAGATGTATGATTACTAGATCAGTCTACCAGCCTACCCAGTGAACTGTACAGACAGGTAAACCGAACTAGTCAGCCTACCTCTAGGTGCACATTCCCACTTGTGATGTCACTAGACGGTAGTCCGATGGCAATTGTGAAACGGCTTGCAATGGACTAATCACACTCACACCTGGTGGTATAATAGGGGATCTAAGTTCAGATGTCAACCTTTTACTTTTTGACCTGATTGCTCTGACTTGCTCATGATTCGGAGCAGAATGTTGCGTTGTTTTACGTTAAATTGTCTGGATTCATCTAAACTCGTACGGGGTGACAGCGACCATGCAACAAAGATACGGATCATATAATAAAATGCCATTTGTGCTATTTTTCACAACCCGTCAAAAGTGCTTCTTGATTCTGAAGCCTTTTTGCAATCAGCCTTACATTTATTTAAACCAACCCTGGACCCACCGAAGATTGATCTCCAAGTGCTCGAGTAGTCCAGAGTCAAGTGCAAAGTGCGACACTATGATCTGCAATTAAACTAACATGAGGCAGCTTCTGCTTCAGTGAGAGTGATGCAGACACTCTGTGTGTGTGTGTGTGTGTGTGTGTGTGTGTGTGTGTGTGTGTGTGTGTGTGTGTGTGTTGTGGTGTGTGTGTGTGTGTGTGTGTGTGTGTGTGTGTGTGTGTGTGTGTGTGTGTGTGCCTTGCAACAAGTGGAGTAACTCAACAAGTACATTAGTAGTTTGCTGAATGAAGATGACCATTTGGCCGTTTGTTTCCAAAGGAGGAGAGAAGATGCGACGCAAAAGGGGGGGGAACTCGAGTTAAATGGAAGATGCTGAAAGTGTCCATCTTGTTTGTAGATGGTGCCCGACTCGTACAGCAGCATCGTACTGCAGGCTGTCCACTGTGTTGATGGCTCCTCCTAATGTCCTCTTCGTTCATTTGCCCGGCCTGCCGAGACACCGTCTGCAGTACGCTGCATTCAACCTATTTTTGAGCGATGGTCGCAGAGATGTACCACCTCTGCAATGCCTTTGATATGCCTTCCGACACCCTGGTAGCACTAATCCTAACAGCTTTACCTGGGCGGCAGTAGCTCAGGAGGTAAGAGCGGCTGTCTCGCAACAGGAAGGTTCAATTCAATTTTATTTGTATAGCCCTTACTCACAAGACGGTCTCAAAGGGCTTTACAGGCCCGATTATTATCTGCCAAAAGTGATTTATGACACCCCCCCAGCTCTATAGCGCCCCCCTTAAAGGCAAGAAACGACTCCCTTAATTAACAAGGAAGAGATCTCGAGGAGGAACTCAGAGTGGGGGATCCCTCCTTCCAGGGACGGTTCGCAGTGCAATAGGTCTCATACGAGCATTAAAAACGGGGGTAACAAAGCATGACAAATTATAAATGACAAAGGTACAAATAGTAAATGAAATAGTAATATTGTGATGGGGTGCTGGCTGGAGAGCAAGCTGGTTGCTGGTTCGATCCCCGGGGCTCCTCCCCCTCCTAGCTACGTGTCGAGGTGTCCCTGAGCAAGACGCCACCTAACCCTACCTGCTCCTGACGTGTTGGTTGTTACCTTGCATGGTTGACACCGCCGTCGGTGTATGAATGGGTGAATGTGAGGCAGTACTGTAAATTGCTTCGGATAAAAGTCGTTGTAGAAATGCAATCCGTTTACCATTTACCATAAAGCTAAGAATGCCTGCATGCAGCCGACCGAATGACATTTTAAATGCAGTCGAATGCTTGTTATTGTATTTGCTGGATGCTGCTCTGGATACAAATGTCTCAAAAAGGTGGCAGAATCGGTGGGCCGGTCTGCGCGTCCTATCGGTTGTGTCTCCACTGGTATGCGGCTCACGTTAGCCTCCGTCTGGCATCACAACAATGGCGTCTTGGCAGGAGAGCGGCTCCACTGCCAACCGCTTGAAGTGCCACTCTTTGACGACTAAGTATTACAGCGGTACGTCGCCGTGGCGACCTTGCCTGTCAATGCAAGCGACGGGCGAGTAAAAGTACAAACAGCTCACTCGAGACAGCCTTCTAGATACTGTGTGTGTGTGTGTGTGTGTGTGTGTGTGTGTGTGTGTGTGTGTGTGTGTGTGTGTGTGTGTGTGTGTGTGTGTGTGTGTGTGTGTGTGTGTGTGTGTGTGTGTGTGTGTGTGTGTGTGTGTGTGGAGTTTTAATTAATTGACAGCCACACTTGGTCTGTTGCTGCTGCGGTTTGAGACGCATCAGCTCGGTTCCAGTAAGCGTATCTACAAGCTACTGTCTCACCTGCGGACCCCCATGACACACAACAATGCTGAAAATATATTATGTTGTTGAGCGATTTGTAAATTCCTACATGCCCCATGGCGAAAAACAAAGGTAAAGTGAAGAATAATTAAAAACGTAAAAAGGAAAAGCCGCATATTTAAATTCCAAAATTTAGCTTTTGAAACAAAAGCTTAGACACCTTTCATTCCAATTTATCGTCGGGTTATAATTGCAGCCGAATTCAAATAGTCCTAGTGTTATATTTTTATATTACCTCCAATTTTACTTTTGTCCGAAGTCCAATCTTTCGAAATTGGGTGGACCTGGCACATTTAATACTCATTTTACATGCAACGTAACACCAAGTCACGCCTTCCACGGAAGAGTTAATTTGATTAGATGCTGAACGATATTACCAACTCCCAAGTCCCACGCAGCTCAAACACTCCTTCCTTCCCCGAGCATTGTGAGTGACAGGTTTCTGGCGTTCGTCCCATTGGCCAATACAAACAGTCAACCGTCCAATCAACAGACACCTTGGGGGTATTTATGTACATTATTGCCTCAGTATATTAAGCCGCCCAGTGCAATATAAACGGTGACAAGGACAATCATCAACTGTCTTGTATTTCATGTGTACTCTTAAGTCAGTGTTTCTCAAACGGGCGTGCTTTGAGGAACATGAACCATGCAACAAAATGAATGAATTGCCCCCTTAAAGGAGACATATTATACCACCATGTGTGAACATGATTAGCCATTCTAGAAGTATGCTGGATAGACCAGCTTATCCAGTGGTCTGTAGCATCTGGTAGGCTGATCTATCTGATCACCATATATCTGGGTGGACACTCCCACTTGTGATGTCAAGTGGGGCCATTCCAAACTTAGAATGGCTAATCAAGCTCACGCCTGGTGGCATAATAGGAGTCCTTTAATACATTTTAGTAATTTAGTACATCTGAATAGTAGCATAGTGACACGTTTGGTAAATATTTCCAATGAGAGCATAACACTTTAACTTTAAATCGGTACTTGGCTGAGCAAATATCTGAGAGATGGTACATAAGTTAAAAATAGTTTGAGAACCAATGTGACGGCCAATTTGCCTTCACATTTCATGTCGGGTCCAGGAAACTCTGGGGGCTGGTGGTGGGGGGGGGGTGTTCCACTCCCTGGCTGAAGGGTTGCGAGTTCAAACCTCAGTCTGTTGTCTGCCTTTGAGCAACCTTTATTCCTTCCTTTGGGATGTTGTCAGTCGGCATTCGACTCTTGCGCAGAAAACACATGCAGACTCATTGTATTTAGGGCTATATTATTATACACACACGCATGCACAGACCTAAAAACACACACACACAAAACGTCTACTTTGGGGAAGTTTAATGAATGCTCTATTCTAAAAGACAAATGGTCGTGTGCGTGTGTACAATTGTAAAGAGTGGGTGGTGGTTCTGTCTCCATCCTTATTTTGGAGCTCTTCATGCATGCGAACAACAAATTTCAGGAGTTTCTCTTCCGGGCGCCAACAGGTTTATTTGTATTTGACCTAATTTCATATACTTTGACATACTTTGTCTAAGACCTCGCCGACGACCCCGAAACACTCCAAAATTAATGTCCAAGTGAACAAAATGAATGTCCAAGTGAACAAAAAAGGTGAAGGAGAACCCTGAAGTTTGAGACAAACTTTGATGAATCCTTTTGATGCGTCTCTCAGGAGCCGCGCTCCTCAGAAGCACCTTAAGGAGCGGCTGCTTGAAGTTGCCTACGCAGGTAAGCGGAGCGCGAGCGGGAGGCGCATGAATCACCGCGTCTCCTCTCGTCTCCTCACATGCCCCCTCTTTCATGTGCTCTTCAGACCCGTCCGTCCGTTGAGATGGAGGTTGGTTTGTCGTGCTCGCCGCTACAATGGAGCACTTGAGTGCATTGTGAGAGTCCGGAGATCACCAGCAGATAAGCGGCGCTAGGAGGAGGAGGAGGATGATGAGGCAGACGGGCACAAGGGCCCACGTCAGAGCGGGTCCTTGTGTTGCTGTGTCTTCAAAGGGTGTCCGCTACAGTGCCCGAGCACAATGCACCCGCATGTCGTCCACGGTCATGGACACATGACATGGTTTATTGAGGTTTTCCTTTTTGTGTTTTGTTCCATCCATCCATCACAAATAAATAAATCAAAAGGAAGGAAAATAATAAATCAAATAAAATGCAAAATAAAGGCATAGTCTCTCCTCAAGAGGCTATCTGATGCCACAAGATGGCAAAACAAAAAGTTAGACAGTAACAGAACCTCCACGATGAAAAGAATAAAAATGAGTGGGGCCCTGTGTGACAAGTAGTCGTCTGTAAATGTAACTTGGAACTATTCTCCTACATCCCCTCCTCCTCCTCCTCTTTCGGCCAATCAGATGCTGTAGCTGTGACTTTGCCACCACCAACATGAACAGCCTGAAGAGCCACATGAGACGGCACCCCCAGGAGCACCAGGCCGTCCAGCTCCTCGAGCAGTACAGGTAACAGTAACAGTACCAGTAACAGTACACGTAACAGCAACAGTACAGGTAACAGTAACAGTACACGTAACAGCAACAGCACAGGTAACAGTAACAGCACAGGTAACATTACAGGTAGCAGTACAGGTAACCGTACAAGTAACAGTACAGGACACAGTAACAGGTAACGGTAACGGTACAGGTAACTAACGGTACAGGTAACAGTAACAGTACAGTTATCAGTACAGGTAACGGTGTTAGTTACCTGTGTTAGTTACCTGTACTGTTAATGTTAGTTACTGTACAGGTAACAGTAACGGTACAGGTAACTGTAACACTACAGGTAACCTTAACACTACAGGTAACCTTAACACTACAGGTAACGGTACTTGTAACATTAACACTACAGGTAACAGTAACACTACAGGTAACGGTACTTGTAACATTAACACTACAGGTAACAGTAACACTACAGGTAACGGTACTTGTAACATTAACACTACAGGTAACAGTAACACTACAGGTAACGGTACTTGTAACATTAACCGTACAGGTAACAGTAACACTACAGGTAACGGCAACAGTATAGGTAGGGAGGGTTGGGTGGCGAGACCATTGTGATCTCACAAGTGGACATTGTGTTTCTCTCTTGAGATCAGTCAGGCTTCAAGCTATCCCTTTGTGTCTGAACCACCACTGGTGATGGTGGTGGGTGGTGTAAGTGTGGGAAAAGTGAAGCGAAATATCTTCCATTATTGTATTATCCTTTTGCTTTAAAGGCTGCATAGTACCGTCTCAGTAAAATGCGACTGTTTATTCGTTTAGGCGCTCTGAGAGAATTAACAACGAGCCCTTTTATCCACGTCCTTGTCAATTTCGCTGCAATTTGGCAGCGAAAAATGTTTCACGGGGAAATCAGCGGAGGGAGATGCCAAGGCGGTTTGATCCGAATGTTGTCGGCAGCACCTCTTGTACACAACACAACACACTCGGCTTATTGTCTTACTTCTCCTTTGTCGAGACACACAAACACACAAAGGCAGACACAAACACGCACACACCAACAAACCTACGTTGGCTTTTGGTTTAATGGGCGCTTCATTCTCGTGATTTGATGTCGGCACGTTGACCCGTGACTGCGAGTATTTTCGTTTTTTTTCCGGTTGAGATAAAACTCGGAACACATTTTAACGACGATAAACACCGACGCCCCGTACGGCCGAACGTTTTCTCGTTGTGTTAACGTGACGGGGCTAATGAGCTAGTAACTCAAGCTAACAAACAACCCTACGCACAAGCATAGCTTAGCCCGTGATTAGCCCGGAGCGCGCGGTGCAATCACAATTGTGTTGTATTATATACGCTTGACTCGACCCCCATAAACGGCGGTTTTAAAGTGGCCCGTTTAAATCGCCGTATATCTCGACTTAAGTAACCGCACTTCTTTATGTTGAGACGGATAAGGAACCTCCGTAGAATTTGTAAAGCGGGAACATTGCGGTAATACAGTCTTCCCCGCTGCCCTGCCTTAAACGTTCCATGGGTGAGCATTTAAATACACGATAGCCCTGTTTTATCTGGAGGGCCAAACGGAAACCAATTCCGTTTTCCTGTTTTCATATTTACAACTTTGCAAATTGCCATCTGCCAAAAAAAAAAGTATGGAAGCAGAGGACAAATTGTTTCATTAATTTAGTTTTTCTGCAAAGTACCGTGTTAAATTGAAAGAGACAATGTTAAATTTGAGTAAACAATTATGTTGGTTTTTTGGTCTCTTGAAAATAATGCTGGGAAAAACAAACTTCTCGGTTGCAGAATTCTGCTAATCCTCGGAAAGTTATCTCGTCAGGAATTCTCATTTCGGCGCTCCCTGGCGAGCGTCGTTCAGCGGACCGAAGACGGGCGAAGTAATTGGGATGGGACGAGAAGCTGTGTTTTGAAGCAGTTTTGTTGACTGGACACAATAGCTCTTTTTCTCTCGCTCTCTGTCTCGGCTTTCAAAGAAATCACCAGCTTACTTTGACTACAAATCAACACCAGCGTTTCCAGTGAAACCACTACGACACAACGCAACACGCCACGAGACGCTCGTCCCTCTCCGACAAAATGCCCGTTACGTCGCCCGGTGTCTTCCGCACTATTCACGTTTTGTACTCGAGCCCTCCTCAAAGCAAAGTTAGTGTCGTGTGGGATTCGTATTCACTTGGGATCTTTTTCTTCCTCCCTCCGATATTTATACGTCATTTATCTGTCAAAGTGCTGACCAAAAGTTCACATCATTTGAGGATTGGACATTCAGTCCCAGCATGTGAAAGATTTAATTAAGGTCGGCAATTCTCCTAAGGCGCCCAGCTAATGGACACCTCTTTTCAGGAGACCAGTGATTTCCGTGACCTATTGAAAGGACGTCTTTTTTTCTGTTCATTAGGATTCTTATTTTTAATCCGTCCTTATTCTCACAGACAAGATGGCCACCGCAGCCTTCTTCTTCTTTTTTCATCCAAACCACTTCAGCTACGCCAGGCTCTGATTGCCTCTCTGTCTCGCTCTCTCTCACCTGTGTGTGTGTGTGTGTGTGTGTGTGTGTGTGTGTGTGTGTGTGTGTGTGTGTGTGTGTGTGTGTGTGTGTGTGTGTGTGTGTGTGTGTGTGTGTGTGTGTGTGTGTGTGTGTGTGTGTGTGTGTGTGTGTGTGTGTGTGTGTGTGTTTAAATGCCTCGCTCGCCCCGTCGTGTGCCACTTTAACGCCCGGGACGACGGTTCCCCTGATAGATGGCAACGCTAGGATTAGCAGAGGCCCCCGCGAGCATCTCGAACCAACGTAACCACCTAGACCCCCCCCCCCCCCCCCCCCTCTCATTTAGTTTAGCTCCAACAAAGCTAACCACAACAACAACACATTCTCAAACTTTGTCCCCCGTCTAACGAGACATTGGATACTCTTATTGGTGTGTTTGTGTGTGTGTAGGTTGGGGCATGTGGGGATGGTTGTGTTTGTGTGCTCCTATTGACGACCGTCGTATTCTGTACCCGTTTAATGTGTAATTTTCTTTACCGTTTTATTACTGTACCGTACTCGCCTGCCCAGGAGGCACTACGGCTGGGAAATGGCAATTTGCTAAAGCCCTGGTACCTTACATCTCTCCCGTGTCTTCCACGAGGTTAATGTCCGCTGTGTGTTGTCCCTGTTCAAAACTCTTCTTTCTGTCTCACTTGGTCTCTCCTCCACCCGTAACCCTCCTCCTCCACCCGTAACCCTCCACCCTCCACCACCCGTAACCCTCCACCCCCCTCCCGTCCTCCACCCGTAACCCTCCACCACCCTCCTCCTCCACCCTCCACCACCCGTAACCCTCCACCACCCTCCTCCTCCACCTGTAACCCTCCACCACCCTCCTCCACCACCAGGTGCTCGCTGTGCGGCTACGTGTGCAGCCACCCGCCCTCGCTCAAGTCCCACATGTGGAAGCACGCCGGGGACCAGAACTACAACTATGAGCAGGTCAACAGGGCCATCAACGAGGCCATGACCCAGAGCAGCACCCGGTGAGCACCACCCCCCCCCACCCCCACCACCATCACCACGCTCCCATCACCCTGTCCCCCCCCACGCCCCCCCGCGGTTCACAGAGCTGGTGTGTCTCTTCTCTGGTGTCCAGAGGTGGACCGATGTGTCCTCGACAAGCCGCTAGCTGGGATCCGCGTTACGATGCATCCCTTCATTTGCGTTGATTTTTGTTTTTATTTATATATTGTAAGTCAGAACTTACTAGTTTTTGGTGGGAGTCAGTGGGGTTAAAGGTTAATATAACGTGTAGTATAGAAGCTGGTCCTGTACCCCGTCTCCTGCTAACTTCCCGTCTTCTCTCGTCGTCGCCAGCGCCCCCCAGAAGCCGTCGGCCGTGTTGGAGCCAGTGGCGGAGCGATCTACGGTGGGCTCCCCTCGGGACCAAGCCCCCCTCAGGGGACTCCTGGATACGCCAACCGCCGCCGCCGCCATCCCCACCCCCTCACCGACAACGACGGGGGCCCCCGCGATACCCGCCGCCGCCGCCGAACCGTCCCAGGTGTCCGGTGCCGAGGCGTCGAGGAGCCCCACCGCGCCACAGCCTCACCCCGCACCGGCCTCCCTCTACTCCCAGACGACGACGGCGGCGGCGGCGACGACGACCCCCGCCTCCCTCGGAGCGGTCTCCGCCACCGCCGCCGCCGCTGGGCACGCCCCCGGCATGGAGTACTGCGTGCTGCTCTTCTGCTGCTGCATCTGCGGCTTCGAGTCCACCAGCAAGGATCGTCTGCTGGAGCACATGAAGGAGCACGAGGGCGACATCATCAGCATCATCCTGAACAAGGAGCAGCAGCCGGGCCCCCAGCCAGCAGAGGGCAGCGCGGCGCAGTGAGGCCTTGGCGTCCTATCCCTTTTCCCCTCTAGCTCTTTCTAGAAGCCGCCCGCCCGGTAAAACCGCGTACAGGGCCAAATGTCTTGGTCCTGATGCACATGGCTGACTCCATGGCTAGAACTCTTACTGATAAAATTGCGCCAGTTTGTACCTCACAGAAAAACCGCAACCACACAATCTCATCTGTATACGTCGAATGGCATTTGTTTTTCCGTTGTACCGATTATCTTTCACACATCGAAGGCATTGGAGGCAGCTGTAGCAATCGCTTTTGTAATATTTAGTGTATTTATCCGTGTTACCTCCGTCGACACTCGCTCACGCCTGTAAGCGGAGAGAATTTGCGCGTACAGTAGCTCGTTCGTGCCGGGCCGACGGTATGAACCGCGGGGTTTTTATTAGCCCGATTATAATTTTACGTTTATAATACTTAGCATGTTCAGTTCGGCTCTGTGTGCCGTTTATATTATGTTTCGATTTAGTTTTAAGTAGATTTTTAGCGAGCTTCTTCAAGGTGAACCTTTTTCAACGTCTACTTCGAGGTAATCTTTTTTTTTTTTTTTTAAACTTAAGTGCAGCCTTCAAGGGCAAATGGTCTACTTTTCAGAGTTGTCAAAGCGTCTTGTTGTGATTGTAGGGCCCTTTAGGAGGAACACAAGTGCCAGACCACCACTAGCTCACCAGGGGACCCTCGGCTGCCCTCCCCTGCTGTTCCGGACAAGGAAAATACTCCTAAAAAGGGAAAATTGGGGGGCGGTTAAAGGGGTCATACTACGCCACCAGGTGTGAATGTGATTAGCCGCCGCGAGCCGTTTCATAAATGCCACGTGACTACCATCTGGTGACATCACAAGTGGGAGTGTCCACCTAGATGTATGCTGACTAGATCCGTCTGTTTACCCGTCGGTACAGTGCAGTCCACCGGGTAGGCCGGTAGACTGATTTAGTGATCATACATCTAGGTGGACATTCCCACTTGTGATGTCACTGGACGGTAGTCGCGTGGCAATTGTGAGACGGCATCGATCAATCAGGGTGTGCGTGTGGAGAATCGACACACGTTTTTATTCTTTCACCTTGACTGTGGACTTACTGGTGTGTCACAGGTGTGGTGGCGGCCAATTGACCCAGCATCGCGTCACGTCACCGCTCGTTACCCGCTAACGAGGGAAGGGCATCGCGGTCGGTGACGTCCGATTTGTGGGTTAAAAAAATAAAAATACAAAATAGAAAAAATGTCTACAAAACTAAAGTATCCATCAGTTCAGCTCTGTGGCCCAGAAGGAAAACGTCAGTCCGTTGCCAGAATGAAATATTTAAGGGGGATAAAAAAAAAGTTTGTTGTATTTTTATAGTTTTATTTCCTGTTTTTGTGTGTGTGTGTGTGTGTGTGTGTGTGTGTGTGTGTGGATGTGTGTTTTGAGTTGAACTTACGGAGTGGACTGTTCATGTCCTCGTCCGCCACCAGGTGGTTCTTCACCCTCCCTGTGCAGTTTGTTGTTGTTCGGAAAACCCCTCCCCTCCACGCGGAACGCGCCAAACATGCGGTGCGCTTGTGTACGTCGTGCCATTTAACCGGGGTGAGGGGAGGGGCTTACCGGTCGCACACCCACACCCACAACACAAACACCAACGATAGATAAACGAGAAATCGAGATACAATGAGACGTCCGTAATTCATGCCTGCCCTCCCGCCTCGCTGCCTATTGCAGCTACCCGGGCGAGTGTGTGAGTGTGTGTGTGTGTGTGTGTGTGTGTGTGTGCGTGTGTGTGTGGGTATGTGTATGTGTGTGGGTGGGTGGGTGTGTGTAGGCCGGGCCTGTCATCGATACAAAGTGGATTAACGTTAGATTGCGTTCGATTGTCGCCTAGAATCACAAGCATTTGCTTTCCTTGGAATGAAACTGTGATGGGGGGGGGGCACAATATTATATATATATATATATATATATATATATATATATATATATAGAAGCACAATATTACCTTCTTCAGCTTGAGTCTGCTGCTGTTGATTCAGTCTAACCTTATTCACGCTGGCTAGAGTCATTAGGAGCCATTAGTCTCTTATTTCAGTTCAGGTGGTCATGGTCTATTTGTGTGAGCGTGACTATTGATATTATACTGTCTCTTTCATTGGATAATTCTGAATCCCTTTCTTTGTGTTGAATTAAACCACGTTCACGTTAAAAAGCCACCCACCTTCCCTTGACACTTTGAATGTGTTTCACAATAGCCTGTGGTGCTCAGACAGTCCCAATGCAGTGGAAAAGCCAATTAAAGTGCCAAATATGTATTCAAATTGATTCATTAATGACCGAAAAATCTATATGTAAGCCACTGAATATCAAGGGATTTCTTGTGGGGTTTTTTTTAACTAGTTGCCTTTTGGTTCATAAATGTAACAAAATACATGATGGTCTGCATTTGGTGTCAATAGTTTATACTTATAAATATTATAACTATTAATATTATTTAAAGCCCTGGTTCTAATATCTCTCAGGCACCCACACAAAAGGTGAAAGGCTGTACGATATAGTAATTCTTGAAATTGGTACTGTATTTTTGCTATGTATATACTGTAGTTTAATACTGTAGAATATGAAATATACAACTTTTTTTCTTCAAAGAAGGAAAAAAAACACGTTTTTTAAGTACTGATTGTTTAAAAACACTACAGCAAATTTCTATAGGAATGTGGAGTTTTTTTTTCCTTTTAATATTTACTTGTATTTAAGGGAACTGACATTTTAAGGAACACACACACACTCATTCAGAAGTTCAAACCAAAGGTGCTAGAGAAGTGTGAACCACAGGCCCTCTCTGTGCACTTCTCCGTTGACAAAAGTCTCATCATTCAATATCGGAAACTGTCCCAGACCTTGATGTGAGCATGCTTGCTTTACTTTTATTTATTATTATTTTTGGAAACATAGAATCATAGACAGTATTATGTCACACCTTTGCCATTGTATTTTGGTAATAAAGACTGGGAAATAGGACGTGTTTTTTGTCTTTTATTTTTTTTGTCAGTCGTATTGTTTCAAAAAGTCATTGAAAAGGGCTTTTGAAAATGGAACTCGCGCACTTGAAACCACTGAATCATCAAAGCTTGGCAGGAGAGAGTCTTCAATACAAGGTCTCCCTGGCAGCCTGGCGCACACCTGCCAGAAACCACCAAACACCTCAATTAAGGTTGGAAAAAAACCTCCTTCATACCACCTCCTCCACCTCCACCGCGTCCTCCACCGTGTCCTCCTCGTCCCCATTGTGCAGGAGTCTGACAGAACACACACACACACACACACACCAAATTAAAGGTGTGTTGTGACTGGGAGGTAACCGAGAGTAGGGTGGTGGTGGTGGTGGTGGTGGGGGAGAAACAAGTCCTGAAATGTTAAAACCGTAGTTTCGGCCATGTGTGTGTGTGTGTGTGTGTGTGTGTGTTGCATCACCGTCTTTCTCTCCACACCCACCTTGCAACAATGACGACTCCTGGTCCGTATTTCTGCACGTCCGGTCCTGAGGTCCACGATATCGCCGAGACCATTACATGGACAGACAGAGGGAAGGAAGGGGAGAGAAAGGGAGAGAGGGAAGGGGAGAGAGAGAGAGAGAGTGTTTCAAGTGTTTGTGTGTTTTCTGCGAGCCGTACCGACAGTACCACCCCGGGGGTAGAAAACACATTGTGTGTATTTATTAATGTTGTGAAGCTGCGGTGGGCTCGGTGCGTCGGTGGTTCGGTGGGGCGGTCTGGACCTGAATAGCAATAAGAAGTTATCTCCAGGTTTTATCCAGCGCTCGGCTCCGCCTGGGTCTCTTTATATATACGTAATGGGACGCGCAGGGCTCAAGGAGGTATATTTAATACATGTATACAGACGCAATAAATGTCATTACTTGCACCTCTCCTATATACATTTTGTTTTATTAGCTGGGTAGCTGGTTATATTGCCTTAAAAACACACAATTTAACGTCCTGTTGAATCTCTTAATGCAAAAAAACGTAAAAACTAATTGCAATTTAAAAGACCGACTGAGAATGACGTGAAAATCGCGTGTACATCTTTGTAGGACGTGCACAGCAGCACTAGCATTGCTTGTCAGCTGTCCAGGAGGAGACCACACATACTGTATTGAGAGTACTCCTAAATATTAAAGCAGGACTACATTATGGATTGACTTGATCACCATATCCTTGGCTCGTTCCTCTCTCTCTCTCTCCTCCTCACCAGATACTGTGCATGTTTGTCGTTGGGTAGAAAGTTATCTCTTGACTCCCCGTTACTATTGACAGTGCTTCACAATTGTTTGCACACTAACATTAGAATTTAAAATGCAATCACTGAAACCTGAACCCTCGTGTGCCAAAGCCCTAAACCAAGTCTGCACAATTGCAAGCACAATGTCTGGCTTTACGCTCAAGTTTGAAAATCCCTTGTGTTCCTTTGGAAGGCAATTCCAATCACATTGCCAAGAAGTGTTATTTACCGATTGGCAACAACTACTCACAGGTGTAAACAGTGAACTCTCTCGTAGGCGGAGAGCTCAGCCCAAGCAGCTTGTACGGTTGTACGGTTCCATCAATCATCCGTACCTTCAGAAATAAGGACTGGTACGTTACCTGCAGTCTACACTATGCTACTGCTCTTCATGTATACAGTAGTAAACGGTAAACGGTTTGCATTTATATCGTCGCTTTTATCCAAAGCTCTTTACAGTATTGCCTCACATTCACCCATTCATACACCGACGGCGGTGTCAACCATGCAAGGTAACAACCAACACGTCAGGAGCAGGTAGGGTTAGGTGGTGTCTTGCTCAGGGACACCTCCACACTTAGCTAGGAGGGGGAGGAGCCCCGGGGGATCGAACCAGCAACCTGGAACAGTGAGCAGGCCGCTCACTGAAGTGGCGAACAATACCGTGAGAAATAAAACTCGGAGAAATCCAGAAGCACGGAATTGCAGGCAACCCGACATACTGTGCATTTACTATCATATCGGCAACATACAGACAGACGCAACTCACGACTGTAATCCAGTGCGTTGTGTTTCACCATATTGCCTGCTGGAGGCCATAGTTCTCACACTGTCCTCTCCGTATCAGAGTCTTGGAGCTGCTCCAGTTCTTTTCTGTTTATATTCTGTTGCTATTTTTTTATTGATGAGGCTGGCTTTAACCCAGCCTAGAAGAGAGAGGAGAGAGGGGGAGCCGGGAGAGACTGGACATTATAGTCTCTGCTGGACAGCGAGGAGGAGAGGTGGGGGGGGGTATCACCATGTGCACAGCCCTGAGTCGCCACAGCGTCCCCTCCGTCCATCGCCATGGCAACCTTGGTCCCCTTTCCAACACCGTCACATTCTTCTCATTGCATTGCATTGTATTGCGTACCCGCTCACCCCGGAGACGCCGCTGGACTGCGTCCTGCCTCCAGCCGAGCAGAGGCGTGGGTCAGTGTGCATGTGTGGAGTCGTATTATAGGCCGGTGTTACTTTGTCCTTGTTACACGCGGCAATGAAGAAAGAAATCTTGACTCTTGAGTCTACTTCCTGTGTTCTGACTCTATTCTATTCTGCAGTCCGGAGATCTCGTATGCGGACCAGCGGATCCATAAATTGCCGTACGGACCCGAAACATCGACTTTGTTGTTGTTGTTTTTGCCGGCGCGAAAGCCACAAATGAAACTTTTAGAGTTTCTAAGTTATTTCAAAAATAACTGCTGTGTAAAAAAGGCATGTAAAAAAAATATAATAAAACACTTATTAACCTCCCTTGCTCGGTCTGGAGAGAGAAATCAAAAGATATTTCTCTGCACAGAGTAGTCCGTCCTCACACTCGGTTAATAAGTAGTCGATACGTGTATGTTGTCTTACATCACGGGTCACGAGGTGAGTTTCCAGTGGGCCGCTCTGTCCCCAGCCGGTTCATCGACCACCACCACCACCACCACCACCACCGCCACCCACTACAGCTTCCCAGCCTTCCTCCTCTCCCCTTCATATTGACCGATCCTAAACCCAAGGGAAGACTCTCATCGCACGCACACACACACATCTCCTGCAGGCTCTGGGGGATCCATGTGAAGGTGAAGCTTTGGAAGACCGGATCCCTTACTCCAGAAGATCCTTTCCCCCGCGGTGTAGCCAGGGAGAACTTGTATTTACTACAAGTTACTGTATTGCATTTGTGAGTGTGTTTCTTTCCATATATACTGCATGTTTTGAGTCGATATCTGTTAGCTGTAACAACCTTTTTTCAGTCTAACACTGAAAATGCAAAATGAATAAACCTGCTGTTAAGATGTATTTGTTTTGTGTTGCAGTGTGTTGCTGGTTGCCTAGAAAGATCTATTCATATGACGGCGCATGTGTGTGTGGTGTGTGTGTGTGTGTCATTTTGATGCGTTTTGGAAAGACAGTTTTGAATGCGCTGTTTGTTTTGTGGGGGTTTTTAGAAAATGAGCCAAAGAGATTCAGAAAATGTGTGTACAACAATTGTGGAAAAAAACTCAAAGTTCAATGTCAGGCCAAACATTTTGTAGCATAAGATTTTTCCCCGAATGCAACCTTTAGCCTCGCGCCGCGTTGCTAAACACCTTCCACTCGCCAGCCTCGGCGTTTCCTGAGGTCCATTCAACGCTACGGTTTTGAAGCTTAAATCACAGCTTTTCTTCTGCCTTCCTCAAAAGAAAATCTATTGAATTATACATCCGTCGGCCGCATCGAAAGCGAACCGAAATTATATAATGAATGTGTGTGATCTTTTCGTAACTCCGATATAAAGCGCAGACAATCACCGAGGTTCCGAGGTCTTTGGTCTCTTGCTCCTCCTCCTCCTCCTCCTCAACAACAACAGCAACGAAATAAACAAACATCAGCCCGCAGAAATATACAGAACAACAAATATACAAACACAACTTTCACCGCCTGCACATCCGCATATTAAAGGGGGCGGCGGGTAGCACCAATCCTTTAATATTACACCATAGAGGCCCTCAGAAGCCTCATCTGACCGGCTGCTCTGAAGAGAAGGTATAATCTCCGCCCTTTTTCATCCCTTTTCTACCAGATCCAGTCTCCTGCCTTTTAAACCGTTTAACGGGGACACCGTGACAGCAGCGACGAGGAGGGAGGGGAATCAGGAGGGGAGGGTCGCTGGGAAAAGCCGGCAGCCGTGAGCCAATCGCATTCGGAGAAAGAGGAAGAGGGAGGACTATTGAACCCTCACATTGATCTGAGGGGTTGCTTTTTACGGCGGTAAACTTCCCTTCTTCCTGGGCCCTGTATATTAAATAATAAGCCTTAGCCCCCTGCTTTGTGTGAATAAAAACACATTTAGTGTCGTAGCCTAAGCCCTGAGAGAGAGAGAGAGAGAGAGAGAGAGAGAGAGAGAGAGAGACTGGGCCGACTGGAAGTTGGTCGCCGCTTATCTGTAATGGCGCCATAACCGATTCCCGAGCAGGGGGACACCATGGGGCACAGATTAGATTAAGACTCTCACTGTGTGTGTGTGTGTGTGTGTGTGTGTGTTTGATATTGATTTCTGTGGCGCATCTGAAGTGCATTCTTGTGTGTGTGTGTTTTGTAGGTTAGTCTTAGTGTGGGTGGGTATGCATGGGGTTTTCGGTTCAGTGTGTTAAATATATTCAAATTTGCACGTGTGTGTGTTTGTGTTTGTGTGGATTTTGGCATGCATGCATGCAGGCGTGTCTTTGTGTTACCCTGTGTGTGTGTGTGCGTGTGTGTGTGTGTGTGTGTGTGTGTGTGAAAAAGAGAGATCACCGTCACCACCGTCACCGTCACCACCACTATCACCACCACCACCACCACCACCATCAGCACCAATACCTCTGGGAATTGTACCCCAAACCCCTGACATTTAAAGCGGTGTCTGCATCCAACCACCCTGCCCATGCACCTTGCATGCAACAACAACAACAACAACAACAACAACAACAACAACTATTGAAGCTCTAACGTGTGTTTCTACACGCATGTTGTTAGCGTGTTGCTCTCTGTTTCTCTCTGTGTGTGACTGCATGCTTGTAATTTTGTCAAACTCTGCGGTTCCAGTTAGGTCTGAGCAATTAACCGAAATATTATCTGAATCGCAGTATGGCCAAGTGTGGATGCAATATCCAAATTGTTGTCACTGCAATTTTTAAAGAATGGGTCAAATGTGTAAATGTACATTTATAACTGAATTATAAATGCAGTACTATGTGTCCTGCAGAGATACCCTGACCTACATTTTCTCTCTCCAGATGTCAGGAAACATGTTTATTTGGTACAGACCTCAATGAAAATGAAAATTGTGATGCAAAAATGATCATTCCCACAAATTGTGAATCATATCGGCAATCGTGATATCTGTCAAAATAATCGGAATCAAAATATGATTTCTTATTTATTTATTGATGTATTTATTCACGTATTTTTTTGACTAAATGTTTCTTAGATGTATTGTTACAGTATTCTATTAGGCGGATACACTTGACATGTATTATTCTATTGTTTTTATTCTTATGTTGTTGTCATTTTTGAGCAAACTCTGGCACAAGAGTTTCCTTCGGGATTAATAAAGTTTTGTCTGAATTTATTTCTCCCTTACAGTTCAGCCCGAGGACGCTCCAGTGAGTGAAGATGGCGGCGTTGCGTCAGAGGAAGGGCAGCAGGGGCAAGGAGCCGCCGCTGGCTACGGACTTCCAGAGACCGCCCAAGACCCCCTGCTGTCCAGACCATCACACAGAGAGCAGCAGGCTGCACGGTGAGCGAGACGTCCCACTGGCCCCGCCCCCTGGCTCCTCCAGACCTCTGAATCCATCTTCGCTGCCCATCTGGGGGCGGCAGTAGCTCAGGAGGTAGATCGGTTGTCTGGCAACAGGAAGGTTGCTGGTTCGATCCCCGGGCTCCTCCCCCTCCTAGCTAAGTGTGGAGGTGTCCCTGAGCAAGACACCACCTAACCCTACCTGCTCCTGACGTGTTGGTTGTTACCTTGCATGGTTGGCACCGCCGTCGGTGTATGAATGGGTGAATGTGAGGCGATACTGTAAAGCACTTTGTATTATAGGCCGGTGTTACTTTGTCCTTGTTACACGCGGCAATGAAGAAAGAAATCTTGAGTCTTGAGTCTACTTCCTGTATTCTGACTCTGTTCTATTCTGCAGTCCGGAGATCTCGTATGCGGACCAGCGGATCCATAAATTGCCGTACGGACCCGAAACATCGACTTTGTTGTTGTTGTTTTTGCCGGCGCGAAAGCCACAAATGAAACTTTTAGAGTTTCTAAGTTATTTCAAAAATAACTGCTGTGTAAAAAAGGCATGTAAAAAAAATATAATAAAACACTTATTAACCTCCCTTGCTCGGTCTGGAGAGAGAAATCAAAGGATATTTCTCTGCACAGAGTAGTCCATCCTCACACTCGGTTAATAAGTAGTCGATACGTGTATGTTGTCTTACATCACGGGTCACGAGGTGAGTTTCCAGTGGGCCAATCTGGTCCCCAGCCGGTTCATCGACCACCACCACCACCACCACCCACTACAGCTCCCAGCCTTCCTCCTCTCCCCTTCATATTGACCGATCCTAAACCCAAGGGAAGACTCTCATCGCACGCACACACACATCTCCTGCAGGCTCTGGGGGATCCATGTGAAGGTGAAGCTTTGGAAGACCGGATCCCTTACTCCAGAAGATCCTTTCCCCCGCGGTGTAGCCAGGGAGAACTTGTATTTACTACAAGTTACTGTATTGCATTTGTGAGTGTGTTTCTTTCCATATATACTGCATGTTTGAGTCGATATCTGTTAGCTGTAACAACCTTTTTTCAGTCTAACACTGAAAATGCAAAATGAATAAACCTGCTGTTAAGATGTATTGTTTTGTGTTGCAGTGTGTTGCTGGTTGCCTAGAAAGATCTATTCATATGACGGCGTGTGTGTGTGTGTGTGTGTGTCATTTTGATGCGTTTTGGAAAGACAGTTTTGAATGCGCTGTTTGTTTTTGTGGGGGTTTTTAGAAAATGAGCCAAAGAGATTCAGAAAATGTGTGTACAACAATTGTGGAAAAAAACTCAAAGTTCAATGTCAGGCAAACATTTTTGTAGCATAAGATTTTTTCCCCCGAATGCAACCTTTAGCCTCGCGGCGCGTTGCTGAACACCTTCCACTCGCCAGCCTCGCGTTTCCTGAGGTCCATTCAACGCTACGGTTTAAAGCTTAAATCACAGCTTTTCTTCTGCCTTCCTCAAAAGAAAATCTATTGAATTATACATCCGACGGCCGCATCGAAAGCGAACCGAAAATTATATAATGAATGTGTGTGATCTTTCATAACTCCGATATAAAGCGCAGACAATCACCGAGGTTCCGAGGTCTTTGGTCTCTTGCTCCTCCTCCTCCTCCTCCTCAACAACAACAGCAACGAAATAAACAAACATCAGCCCGCAGAAATATACAGAACAACAAATATACAAACACAACTTTCACCGCCTGCACATCCGCATATTAAAGGGGGCGGGCGGTAGCACCAATCCTTTAATATTACACCATAGAGGCCCTCAGAAGGCCTCATCTGACCGGCTGCTCTAAAGAGAAGGTATAATCTCCGCCCTTTTTCATCCCTTTTCTACCAGATCCAGTCTCCTGCCTTTTAAACCGTTTAACGGGGACACCGTGACAGCGGCGACGAGGAGGGAGGGGGAATCAGGAGGGGAGGGTCGCTGGGAAAAGCCGGCAGGCGTGAGCCAATCGCATTCGGAGAAAGAGGAAGAGGGAGGGACTATTGAACCCTCACATTGATCTGAGGGGTTGCTTTTTATGGCGGTAAACTTCCCTTCTTCCTGGGCCCTGTATATTAAATAATAAGCCCTAGCCCCCTGCTTTGTGTGAATAAAAACACATTTAGTGTCGTAGCCTAAGCCCTGAGAGAGAGAGAGAGAGAGAGAGAGAGAGAGAGAGACTGGGCCGACTGGAAGTGGTCGCGCTTATCTGTAATGGCGCCATAACCGATTCCCGAGCAGGGGGACACCATGGGGCACAGATAGATTAAGACTCTCACTGTGTGTGTGTGTGTGTGTGTGTGTGTGTGTTTGATATTGATTTCTGTGGCGCATCTGAGTGCATTCTTGTGTGTGTGTGTTTTGTAGGTTAGTCTTAGTGTGGGTGGGTATGCATGAGTTTTCGGTTCAGTGTGTTAAATATATTCAAATTTGCACGTGTGTGTGTTTGTGTTTGTGTGGATTTTGGCATGCATGCATGCAGGCGTGTCTTTGTGTTACCCTGTGTGTGTGTGTGTGCGTGTGTGTGTGTGTGTGTGTGTGTGTGTGTGTGTGTGTGTGTGTGTGTGTGGGTGAATGTGAGGATACTGTAAAGCACTTTGGATAAAATGCAATCCATTTACCATCGGTTGTTGTAAAAGCGATTAGGATATCCAATGACCACCGGACGGACTAACAATGTTGCCAAGCTGTTGACGTCTCACATTGCTGTTTCTTGAGAATAATTAGAGAATTTTATGAATTTAAACCCTGACAAGTAGTCAAAAACACTTTTACACAAATCGTCCCAGAATAATCACTGGGTTTATGTGACCTCTGACATCTGGGGGAAACTTTCACTGGAATTAATGGACTCTGTTTCGCTTTCGCGCTGCGAAATAATAATGAGGAATTTGGCCCCGTTGATTAACAAGTTTATTTCGCGCAAACAGCGTGCCTTCTCGACGTCGTGGTCTGTTTTCACTCAGCTCCACTTAGAAAACCAGCACCTTGGCAAGGCGACGGGTCGTCGGTCTCTCGTGATTGGTTAGTGAAAATCGAGTCGAATTCGGTTGTTGGAGTGGAGGCAGTGTCAGGCTGAAGATGGAAATGTGCAAAGTTGTGTCACGAGTTGACAATGCCGTCAACTCAGGCTAGCATCTGACTCCGTCTCGCCTTAAGCAGTGGCCGTGACTTAAGACCTTGCTGAGTGCGTATTGATTTCACGATCAACTGGAAAGGAAATTATGTATTAGTATCTCTGCCCGCCAGGTATATGCTCTGCTTTGCTAGTGTATTACTGTATATATTATATTGCTGTAGTCGACACATTAGATTAGATGGGTACTTTATTCGTAAAGGCAGTTGGCAGCACAAAACCCGCCAAAAGTACAAATACAAAGATGACGTTACAATATTAATTTACAGTAGACAAAACAATAAGCATCAGCAATAAAGCTAAACATGTTTACATCGGTAAAAATCCATCTTTTAAAACATAAAACATTAATATAAATGTCTGTACAGCAGCAACAGTAAGAATAAATGTGACTGTAGAGCAGAGCACCATGGAATTCTCTGGGCTGGGATTCTAGAAGATGTTGAAATGTCGGTGGTGTTTGAAAGTAGCACACAGTTGCATAAAAGTGTGCAGACGTCCGTATGCGGGGACAAAACACCCCGACCTACCCGTCAGGCTTTTAGTCCGGCGCAAAGTAGCCTTCTGTGTCATACAAGGATGTCAACTGTAGGTTTTCTGAAGGAAACTTTGAAAGTACACCTTCATGAAGTACACATTAGATTAGATTAGATTAGATTAGATTAGATTCAAATGTATTGTCATTGCACAGCACAAGTACAGTACAGCGAAAAGAACGTGCAAATGAGGCAGTAAAGTGCATAGTAATATACAGTGTACAGTGGTTAAATAGGATATAGAACAGTCTACTAGGTATAATATATAGGTGTATATACAGTATATTTATGTACAGAGATACAGATACACGTGCACTCTGATGGAAAGCATGCATCTTGGTTTTCAGCGATACAGATTCGGTCGGTTGTTTGGACCACCGCAAAATACTCACCAAAGTAAAACAGACTCTTGAAAGGGCTCAAAGCTGTGATTTCTGCACAAAAGCAAACTTTGAAATACAATATTACACTGCATGCAAAGCACCGAGACCGCCAAGATGTACCACATGACGAACACTATGTATAAAAAGTTACGGTTTGGTACGTGCCTCGCTTTTAAAGCCCCAGGATTGGCAAAAGAGTACATACTACTGATATAGTACATTAAAAAATAATTAATAACTTTTTGTATAGGTGTGTAGGGTAGCCTATATTGCAATAATAATGAATGGTTGTCAAAAAAATCCCACAACACACACCTGGATTTGCCTGGATTTGTCACTTTTTACTGTACTTTTTACTGTACTTGCTAGGTACCATTACTAAACATTTAGAGTTCTTTAGAATGTGTTTAGAAGAATACTGCAGGAGTGAATTGGGAATTGTTACATATGGCAATAAAGAAATCTTGAATCTTGTCACGACTCACCGTTTAGTTTGTGAACCGTTTCGCCCAATTATCATGATATGATAACATGCTATAACTTTGCAATTATGAAACTCGTTCTATTCGCCTCGTAACTATGAATGCTTGAAACCTGCTCTATTCTTATCTTTATGTACCACAGTGATATATTACTGTCTCTCCTTCAACAAATGTAAGTCGCTTTGGATAAAAGCGTCTTGCCAAACGCCCTAAATGTAAAGGTTAATGTATATGCTCTGTTTGACAACTCCTGTCATGAATCCTCCTCCCAGGTGATTGGTCGTGGGGAGCCATCGTCTGGACCTCCATCGGCTGGTCTGTGTCCGTGGGGCTGGGCCTGCTGTGCTGCATCTACGTGGCCACGCTGCACGAGAACGACCTGTGGTTCTCAAACATCAAGGTGTGTACGCGTGTGTGTGTGTCGTGTGTGTGTGTGTGTGTGTGTGTGTGTGTGTGTGTGTGTGTGTGTGTGTGTGTGTGTGTGAAGACCTTGTTCACACCTCGTTCAAGCTGAGAAAATACTGTAAAAATACAAATGTACAAATCATTCATCATGTCAAGGATTTCATTCACACCAGAGTATACAAAAAATAGAAAAGAAAAACATTTATTTCCTAAACTATTTAGTGAATGACCAGAAGACATGCTATAGCGTGATAGATATCATTATCGAAATATGAAATGCCCAACATCGTTATAGAAGATTTTGGTCCTATTGCACAGCCCTAATTAAAAATGTGCTTCTCTCTATCTCCTCATACTCCGCCTCCTCGTTACCCTCTGCTCACGAATTAGCAACTTAGCAATGAAACCCCAAAAAAACATTGACCTCAGTGACCTCCACGCTACCCTCCGTACGACATCGCTCTACGCGTGACGTCTTTGCTGGTCGCTCAGGACTGTGATCAGTTCTCACTGGAATCCGATTCTGGCCGCATTGCAACTAAAGTATGTGAACAGCCGAACCAAAAATAAAGTGGATTTCAGCAATACATCCAAGCTGGCTCGCAGTGCGAACAAACCCTAAATATTTAATGGGGAGCACACAACGGTGACGTTAGCCCAGAGTTTGGCAAGCCCTTTCTGAACTTGTTGATACACCATAATACAGAGTTTTGAACAGGATTATCATATGAGTCTAGAACATTCGTGATTCCTTAGTCTGATGGCAGATGCGCTCTCTTCCGGGTGAACAGGGCATTTCACTTCACTTCGCTTCATATTTGTATCGGCCAATCATGTTGCTGGAGGCGAGGATCATTTAAACGTGTAATTGGCCAACGCAAACTCGGCCGGCAGCTGTATTAAACTGTAATACAGTGTCTGTAAAGGTTTCAAATCAACTGGAAGGTTGCTGGTGCGATCCCCGGGCTCCCTCTGGCTCAGTGTCGAGGTGTCCCCGAGCGAGACACCTCCCTTCAACTCCAACTGCTCCTGACGAGCTGACTGTGGCCTTGCATGGTCGACACCGCCGCGCCGTCGGCGTATGGATGTGTGTATGAATGAATGGTGAATGTTAGGCAGTTTGGATAAAAGCGCTATATGAATGCAATTCATTTACCATTTGAAACGACACTAATTCAAATTCCCTTTTGAAAGCTTCTCACTCTCGCGTGAAACAGTTTCTCTTCCGCAACGAAACAGGAAACAAGGCGTAAATCCGCCCCTTGCCGTTTTCGGTGTCCTGCCCGGACGCTGTGCCGTCTTTCCCCCGAAGAAGTTGTGCTTCAACAACAACAGTACGACTGCCTGATCCCAGATTAGTGATTCCTCACATCGCCACGACATCATGTCGCGGAACCATCGTCAGATCCCAGATCACAACGCGCCGCCTGAGTTAGTGTCGCCATGTAAAGAGGAAGCGGTTTCATCTTCCGACACGCCGGACGCATCTGAACTTCGGGTTTTTGTGCTTGCTTTCGTGTGTTGCTTTGTGGCCTTTCACCGTTTCACTGTTTGATGGACGACGTGTAATACAATACAACGGAACACGTTTACCAATCCACACAGATTACCTTTGTACACCTCCACACGTCGACTGCCAAAAAGCGAGTTCACGGCCTACAAAATGCCCGTCGGCGTTCCTGTCAAATGGTTGTGATGTACAACGACTCAGACTATGTGTTGGGTTTTTTTTCTTCTTTTTGATTTCACGGAGCACACAAGGACTAAGAGTAACTGAGTGAAATACTGCGTCGGGGTACTTATCTCAGGTATTGGCTGTATGCCTACAGGACTGATTGAGATAGCAGACACAGAGATCTACTGATGGGGAAAGATTCTTTTTTTTCCCAACGGCTCCAATATGAAAGGTTTCCATCTCAGGAGTTGGCTGTGAATGTACTAATTCTAATCCTAACCTAAACCTAACCCTAACATATGAAAAAATTGAATAAGTGAGTACTAGCCGTATATTGTCCGTGCATGTGTGTGTGTGTGTGTGTGTGTGTGTGTGTGTATGTTGGGG
This sequence comes from Coryphaenoides rupestris, assembly GCA_002895965.2. NCBI lineage: Eukaryota > Metazoa > Chordata > Actinopteri > Gadiformes > Macrouridae > Coryphaenoides > Coryphaenoides rupestris. The sequence goes on from PIJE02000829.1 coordinate 87,984, forward strand.
GAGGAGGTAGGGGCTCCAATGGAAAGCAAAGTCTTGCCAATTTATTTTCTTCAATCCCTTTGATGATCCTGGGGTCTTTCATGTCGTCTCTCTCGCACACACACACACACACACACACACACACACAATTCTTCTCTCAGCCCGATGCCCCCAAGTGATCCGTGTATGCCCACGACTTATCTCATTCCTTTCCATATTTATTCCGTCCAGGAATTATATTTTTTAAGGAATGCCGTGTTTCAGCAGAATAACTAACACAGCGGGTCGCATAAAGCCGAGGTCACTCTCTGACATATCCCAAAATGGCTGCCACTTGAGCTGCATTCATGAGATAAGGGCCTGCAGCCAGATCAAAGAGAACACGCTCTTGTCTGCGCAAGATTAGTGTGTGTGTGTGTGTGTGTGTGTGCGTGTGTGTGTGTGTGTGTGTGTGTGTGTGTGTGTGTGTGTGTGTGTGTGTGTGTGTGTGTGTGTGTGTTTAGTGTGTGTGTGTCTGGTGTGGTGTGTGTGTGTGTGTGTTTGTGTGTGTGTGTGTGTGTGTGTGTGTGTGTGCACGTGTGTGTGTGTGTGTGTGTTGTGTGTGTGTGTGTGTGTGTGGTTTACGGTGTGTGTGTGTGTATATGGGTCTTATACTGTAAAGCACTTTGGATAAAATGCAATCCATTTACCATCGGTTGTTGTAAAAGCGATTAGGATATCCAATGACCACCGGACGGACTAACAATGTTGCCAAGCTGTTGACGTCTCACATTGCTGTTTCTTGAGAATAATTAGAGAATTTTATGAATTTAAACCCTGACAAGTAGTCAAAAACACTTTTACACAAATCGTCCCAGAATAATCACTGGGTTTATGTGACCTCTGACATTCTGGGGGAAACTTTCACTGGAATTAATGGACTCTGTTTCGCTTCGCGCTGCGAAATAATAAGAGGAATTTGGCCCCCCGTTGATTAAAAGTTTATTTCGCGCAAACAGCGTGCCTTCTCGCCACGTGTGGTCTGTTTTTAACTCAGCTCCACTTAGGAAAGACGCAGGCACCTTTGGCAAGAGGCGACGGGTCGTCGGTTTCTCGTGATTGGTGGGAGTGAAAATCGAGTCGAATTCGGTTTGTTGGAGGTGGAGGGCATGTGTCAGGCTGAAGATGGAAAATGTTGCAAAGTTTGTGTCCACGAAGTGACAATATGCCGGTCAACTCAGGCTAGCATCTGACTCCGTCCTCGCCTTAAGCAGTGGCCGTGACTTAAGACCTTGCTGAGTGCGTATTGATTTCACGATCAACTGGAAAGGAAATTATGTATTAGTATCTCTGCCCGCCAGGTATATGCTCTGCTTTGCTAGTGTATTACTGTATATATTATATTGCTGTAGTCGACACATTAGATTAGATGGGTACTTTATTCGTAAAGGCAGTTGGCAGCACAAAACCCGCCAAAAGTACAATACAAAGATGACGTTACAATATTAATTTACAGTAGACAAAACAATAAGCATCAGCAATAAAGCTAAACATGTTTACATCGGTAAAAATCCATCTTTTAAAACATTTCTGTACAGCAGCCAACCCAATTAATATAAATGTGACTGTAGAGCAGAGCACCATGGAATTCTCTGGGCTGGGATTCTAGAAGATGTTGAAATGTCGGTGGTGTTTGAAAGTAGCACACAGTTTGCATAAAAGTGTGCAGACGTCCGTATGCGGGGACAAAACACCCCGACCTACCCGTCAGGCTTTTAGTCCGGCGCAAAGTAGCCTTCTGTGTCATACAAGGATGTCAACTGTAGGTTTTCTGAAGGAAACTTTGAAAGTACACCTTCATGAAGTACACATTAGATTAGATTAGATTAGATTAGATTAGATTCAAATTTATTGTCATTGCACAGCACAAGTACAGTACAGCGAAAAGAAGTTGGCATCTAACCAGAGTGCAAATGAGGCAGTAAAGTGCATAGTAATATACAGTGTACAGTGGTTAAATAGGATATAGAACAGTCTACTAGGTATAATATATAGGTGTATATACAGTATATTTATGTACAGAGATACAGATACGACGTTGCATCTCTGATGGAAAGCATGCATCTTGGTTTTCAGCGATACAGATTCGGTCGGTTGTTTGGACCACCGCAAAATACTCACCAAAGTAAAACAGACTCTTGAAAGGGCTCAAAGCTGTGATTTCTGCACAAAAGCAAACTTTGAAATACAATATTACACTGCATGCAAAGCACCGAGACCGCCAAGATGTACCACATGACGAACACTATGGTATAAAAAGCTACGGTTTGGTACGTGCCTCGCTTTTAAAGCCCCAGGATTGGCAAAAGAGTACATACTACTGATATAGTACCATAAAAAATATTAATAACTTTTTGTATAGGTGTGTTAGGGTAGCCTATATTGCATAATAATGAATGGTTGTCAAAAAATCCCACAACCACACCCTGATTGCGCTGGCATTTGGATCCACTTTTTTACTGTACTTTTTACTGTACTTGCTAGGTACCATTACTAAACATTTAGAGTTTAGAAGAATACTGCAGGAGTGAATTGGGAATTGTTACATTATGGCAATAAAGAAATGTTGAATCTTGTCACGACTACCGTTTAGTTTGTGGAACCGTTTCGCCCAATTATCATGATATGATAAACATGCTATAACTTTGCAATTATGAAACTCGTTCTATTCGCCTCGTAACTATGAATCCTTTGAAACCTCTCTATTCTTATCTTTATGTACACAGTGATATATTTACTGTCTCTCCTTCAACAAATGTAAGTCGCTTTGGATAAAAGCGTCTTGCCAAATGCCCTAAATGTAAAGGTTAATGTATATATATGCTCTGGTTTTGACAACTCCTGTCATGAATCCATCCTCCCAGGTGATTTGGTCGTGGGGAAGCCAATCGTCTGGACCTCCATCGGCTGGTCTGTGTCCGTGGGGCTGGGCCTGCTGTGCTGCATCTACGTGGCCACGCTGCACGAGAACGACCTGTGGTTCTCAAACATCAAGGTGTGTAGCGTGTGTGTGTGTCATGTGTTCGGTGGTGTGTGTGTGTGTGTTTGTCAGTGTGGTGTGTGTGTGTGTCGTGTGTGAAGACCCTGTTCACACCTCGTTCAAGCTGAGAAAATACTGTAAAAATACAAATGTACAAATCATTCATCATGTCAAGGATTTCATTCACACCAGAGTATACAAAAATAGAAAAGAAAAACATTTATTTCCTAAACTATTTAGTGAATGACCAGAAGACATGCTATAGCGTGATAGATATCATTATCGAAATATGAAATGCCCAAACATCGTTATAGAAGATTTTGGTCCTATGCACAGCCCTAATTAAAAATGTGCTTCTCTCTATCTCCTCATACTCCGCCTCCTCGTTACCCTCTGCTCACGAATTAGCAACTTAGCAATGAAACCCCAAAAAAACATTGACCTCAGTGACTCCCACGCCTACCCCTCCATACGACATCGCTCTAACGCGTGACGTCTTTGCTGTCGCTCACGGATGTGATCAGTTCTCAACTGGAATCCGATGCTGGCCACATTACAACTAAAGTAATGTGAACAGCCCGAACAAAAATAAAGTGGATTTGAGCAATACATCCAAGCTGGCTCGCAGTGGCGAACAAACCCTAAATATTTAATGGGGAGCACACAACGGTGACGTTAAGCCCAGAGTTTGGCAAGCCCTTTCTGGAACTTGTTGATCCAACCATAATACAGAGTTTTGAAACAGGATTATCATATAGAGTCTAATAACATTCGTGATTCCTTAGTCTGATGGCAGGTCAGAACTAAGCGTGAACAGGGCCATTTCACTTCACTTCGCTTCATATTGTCAATCGACGAATCATGTTGCCTGGAGGCGAGGTATCATTTAAACGTGTAATTGGCCAACACAAACTCGGGCCGGCAGCTGTTATTAAAACTGTAATAAAGTGTCTGTAAAGGTTTCAAAATCAACTGGAAGGTTGCTGTAGCGATCCCCCAGGCTCCCTCTGGCTCAGTGTCGAGGTGTCCCCGAGCAAGACCGCCTCCCTTCAACTCCAACTGCTTCCTGACGAGCTGACTGTGGCCTCTGCGGTGGTCGACACCCGCCGTCGGCGTATGGATGTGTGTATGAGTGAATGGTGAATGTTGGGCAGTTTGGATAAAAGCGCGATATAAATGGCAATTCATTTACCATTTTGAAACGACACTAATTCAAATTCCCTTTTGAAAGCTTCTCACTCTCGTGTGCAACAGTTTCTCTTTAGTGGAATACCTCCGCAACGAAACAGGAAACAAGGCGTAAATCCGCCCCTTGCCAGTTTTTGGCTGTCTTTCCCCCAGAAGTTGTGCTTCAACCAAAACAGTACGACTGCCTGATCCCCAGATTAGTGATTCTCAAACATCGCACACGAACATCAATGTCGCGGAACCATAGTCAGATCCCAGATCACAACGCGCCGCCTGAGTTAGTGTCGCCATGTAAAGAGGGAAGCAGGTTTCATCTCCCGACACGCCGGACCGCATCTGAACTTCAGTTTTTGTGCTTGTTCGTGTGGTTGCTTTGTGGCCTTTGGGCCGTTTCACCTGTTTTGATGGACGACGTGTAATACAACACAACGGAACACGTTTACCAATCCACACAGATTACTTTTGTACACCTCCACACGTCGACTGCCAAAAAGCGAGTTCACGGCCTACAAAATGCCCGTCGGCGTTCCTGTCAAATGGTTGTGATGTACAACGACTCAGACTATGTGTTGGGTTTTTTTTCTTCTTTTTGATTTCACGGAGCACACAAGGACTAAGAGTAACTGAGTGAAATACTGTGTCGGGGTACTTATCTCAGGAATTGGCTGTATGCCTACAGGACTGATTGAGATAGCAGACACAGAGATCTACTGATGGGGAAAGATTCTTTTTTTTCCCCAACGGCTCCAATATGAAAGGTTTCCATCAATCCTTTAGACATTTCGTACCGTTGTTACGCTCTTGATATGGATACGGGGTGACGGTATATATTACTACAGGGAGTACGCCAACCTCGCGCACCTGAATCCATTTTCCCCGGGAAGGGCGCGGGGAAAAACACATTAGCATTGTGAAACAGAACGCTCCCTTTTTTCGCCTCTCCATTTGGACACTCATATTTTACAAGAATGTCTTTTGATGGGCACTATTAAAGATGTCGATAACTTCCAAAACGTACAGTTGTTCGCGGGCGCTTCTGTCTTCTTTTCAGCCTGTAACGACACAGTCTGAACCCGGTGGCCCCTGGCAGATGGGCTGGCACGGTCTCCCTCTCCGAAGGCCGCCGGTGCCAGTGTGCCGGCGACAGTAAAACACGAGCTCATTTAGAGTTAGTCAACGCACACAGCGCTCTTAAACACGAAAAACCCCGACGGGATCCACGGCAAAACCCTGGGAAAAAGAGGATACGGCGCCGGGCCTACTCCAAGCGGTCGCCGTGTCAACAGCCGACGTTCCGTTGTGCGCGTTACATCCGGCGGAAGACGGTGGCCGTGTTGCTTCTGAGGCGGTGGAGAGAGTTTCCCGCGTGTCCCCGCGAAGATTTAACGTCTGCAACAGAGCAGACAAGAGAAGTAAACAAGAAGTATAATCATCTGAGGAACCCTTGAGGACTGTCGCTCCGCTGGCTGTGGTAAATTCACTGCCTTGGCTGCCTCCTCTGCCTGCATTAATATGCAATTTGGTCTCATTTGATGCACAGTCCATCTGTGCCAGAGGGGCGGGGGGGAAATAAAAAATGACTTATAGTAAGACCCCTCGAATCTCAACACCTAGTGCATCCAATGGCATCACAGCTTGACGCCTCGTGTTGCCTTGTTGGGTGTGCGTGCGTGCGTGTGTGTGTGTGTCAGTTTGTTGTGTAGTGGTGTGTGTGTGTTGTGTGTGGGGTAAATATGTATTGTGTGTGTGTGTATGTGTGTGTGTGTGTGTGTGTGTGTGTGTGTGTGTGTGTGTGTGTGTCATGGCACGCTGAAGAGGCAGACAGATGTTCTTCTTTTATGGGTCGCTTTACAAGCACGGTGAATATTTCCCCCCCCGAAACCCCAGTTGAAACGGGGCTCATGAACATCGGGTCCTGGGACCTTACATCATTCTGTTTTTTTTGGTTTTGTGTGTGTGTCCTGCAGTGTGTGTGTGTGTGTGTGTGTGTGTGGTGTGTGTGTGTGTGTGTGTGTGTGTGTGTGTGTGTGTGTGTGTGTGTTAGTGGGAAATAAAGTGGTTCACTAATAAATAACTTAATACATTTACATTTACATTCAGGTCATTCAGCAGATGGTTTTATCCAAAGCAAATTACAATTACATGTGTCCAAAGAGAGTGAAACAACTATATATCGCTATTCATCGTAACTATGAATGCTCGAAATCAGCTCTATTCTTATCTTTATTTACCACAGCGATATATTGTGGTCTCTCTTTCAACAAATGTACTCTTTGTCAGTCGCTTTGGATAAAAGCGTCTGCCAAACGCCCTAAATGTAAAATGAAGGTACAATAAAGTTTGACATTTCAATCACTTCATAATTGCATAAGATGCTAAACGATGCTAAGTGCTATCTTTAAGTGCCAGAACGTACAAACATACAAGTAAGCGCTAAGAATTTCCTTCGGGATTAAACTATCTCATCTCATCTTATCTTAAGGACCCAAGAGGGGGTGGGATTCGAACCCCTGGTTACGATAAGTGGAAGTGGGTTCGAGAGGAGAGTGTAGGGGGGTCGAGGAGTCTTGAGTCTTTCGCGCAAAAAGCTGGTGAGGGACTCTGCCGTCCTGACATCGGGCCCGGGAGCTCGTTCCAACACCGCGGCGCCAGAACACACACAGAGAGAGAGAGAGAGAGAGAGAGAGAGAGAGGGGTTGAGTGTTGAGACTTGGCAGATCGATGTTTGGCCGCTCTTACCGACGGCGGTACCAGCCGGCCCGCTGAGGTAGTTTGAACAGACTCGTTCGGAGTGGACCGCTCATGGACCGTGGGGGGGTTTGACCGATAACATTGCGCTGAATAATATTGGGCTGCTGTCTGCTCTGGAAAAAAAAAAAAAAAAGACTTTGATTTAGCAACACAGCACACACACACACAGACAGACAGACCGACACACACACACACACACACACACTTTCCCACTTTGCCTTGAACTCTTCGAACTGAGCTGACCCTCCCTTGAACCCGTCCACGTCTCGTATCTGCGGCGACGGCTTGAGATGATACATGATGTATTTCTCCCGTCTCATCTTGTTTCTCTTTCATTCCCCCCCCCTACTTTCTTTGTCTGCTCACTTTCTTTAAGTTCTGCTGCTGTCGACCTGGGCTGTCACGGCGAGGAAGAATTCCTTAACCTCATCCTAGCTGAGACGTGCGTTCAGAAGGAATGGAGAGGGGGAGAGAGAGGGAGGGAGAGAGAGAGGGGGAGAGAGAGGGTGGGGGGGAGAGGGAGAGGGAGGGAATAGAGGGGTCTGCTGATGTGGTGTCTGTGGTGTCTGGTGGTTGAACGGTATGAAGCTGACTCTGCACGAGCCTTTTTTGTGTCGAGGGAAAACATGGAATTTCAGACCACTACCCCAATGAAAGGTTATTCGTTTCTCCACTTCCCCATCGCCACCTCACCTCCCTCCCTCTCATCTCTCTCCTCCCTCTCCCCTCGCTATCCTCCCTCTCTCTCTCTTCTTCTCACACATCTATCAACACTCTCTCTCACACACACTTTCACTCTCTCTCTCCCCCCTTCTCTCTCTTTCCTCTCACTTCTCACCCCCCTTCTCTCTCTCTCTAATCTCCTATTCTCCTACTCTCCTCTCCTCTCACACACACAATGCTAGTCCTCTCTCTCTCTTCTCGTCTCTTCTCTCTCTCTCCTCCTCTCTCTCTCTTCTCTCTCTCTCTCTCTCTCCCTCTCTCTCTCAGACGGTAGGTAGGGTCCTAGCCCCCTGACTGACTCCTCCGGCCCACCCCTGCTCTTCTGTTTGGAGTTAGTTTTACGGTGCGACAGCCCGGGGTCACCGGCGTAACCGCCTCTCTGAGCCCATCTGCTATGCGGTCACAGCCCACGCCGAAGCACGCAGCTGCCTCGGACGGTGTTGTGTGTGTGTGTGTGTGTGTGTGCTCATACCCAATGAAACAAGTGAGAGAGAGAGAGGGAGAGGGAGGGAGAGGAGAGAGAGGGAGGGAGAGGGAAGAAGAGGGAAAACGCTGTGTCACAGTCGTAAACTCTTACCAATGCTCCCAGCATTTTCCCCTAAATGTTCCAACCTTCCAACCACCCCCTCTCTCTTTCTCCACCTCCTGTATTTCGTCTTGTGTGTGTGTGCGTGTGCGTGTGCGTGCGTGTGTGTGTGTGTGTGTGTGTGTGTGTGTGTGTGTGTAGCTCAACAGAGAGGTCATCAGTCACATTTCCTTTGCTTCCTATTCTGTCCTCCTCCTCCTCCTCCTCCTCCTCCTCCACCTCCTCCGGCTGGCTGGCTGGCTGGCTGGCTTGCTGTAGTTATCACAGAACCCAGCTGGGCCTCCTACCCCCTCCCCCCCCCCCCCCCCCCCCGACACAACACACACACACACACACACACACCTCTCAGTCGGTAGCATGTTGTGAAGGCCGCGCACAGCGGAGAGTCGGCCGTTCTCTCCCCCTGCTAGCTTGGCAGAGGCAGGCCCCGGGAAAAACAGATTGGACGGACTCGGGATTGAAAATTATTACAACAAGGTCGACGACGAAGACGCACGCCGTTCTGATCGCGGGATCAGAGGGAGACAGAGAGAGAGAGAGAGAGAGAGAGAGAGAGCTGGCAGCCGACGGGAAGACAGACGTGTCCGACGGAGTTGCGCTGCTGTCTTTGTCAGAAGTCGCCGAGAAGAGAAGTGAAGAGAAGAGAAGAGAAGAGAAGAGAAGAGAAGAGAAGAGAAAGCGAAGCAGTGTCCTGATTGATAATTGATTGGGGTGGGGGGCGCCTAAAGTGATACGCGGTGCCCTCTGTCGGCGGCTGGCACCGGACGGGAAGACAGACGTGTCCGACGGAGTTGCGCGCTGCTGTCTTT
>PIJE02000829.1:114203-119203 GCA_002895965.2 Coryphaenoides rupestris
GTCTCCTGGGCTAGATACATGGGACTCATACCGTCTCCTGGGCTAGATACATGGGACTCATACCGTCTCCTGGGCTAGATACATGGGACTCATACCGTCTCCTGGGCTAGATACATGGGACTCATACCGTCTCCTGGGCTAGATACATGGGACTCATACCGTCTCCTGGGCTAGATACATGGGACTCATACCGTCTCCTGGGCTAGATACATGGGACTCATACCGTCTCCTGGGCTAGATACATGGGACTCATACCGTCTCCTGGGCTAGACACATGGGACTCATACCGTCTCCTGGGCTAGATACATGGGTCTCATACCGTCTCCTGGGCTAGATACATGGGACTCATACCGTCTCCTGGGCTCACTCACTCTACCTCCTCACCTTTCACCTCCCATCACCTCTCACCTCCTCACCTCTCCTCCATTTTGTTTTCCCTCCATCTCCTCTTCCTCTTCGTGCCCTCCACTTCTTCTCGTCCAATCCTGTTCTTATTTACTTTACATGTTTCTTGTATTTATTAGTGTTTTCTTGTTCAGTCCTGCGGTGGTTTTGGGCTCATTGATGTGTGTGCGTGTTGTGGTGTGTGTGTGTGGTGTGTGGTGTGGTCGTTGGTGCGCGGTTGCGTGGTGTGATGTTTACAGAAAGAGGCTTCAAGTCAGGTCAGACGGGACATCACGATCTTTAAAGTGTGCATCCAAGTCCAGGGTTTGGCCTCGGGCCGACCCCCCGCGTAGGGTTAGGCACACACACACACACACACACACACACACACACACACACACACACACACACACACGCCACACACACACACAGGCACACACAGGCACACACACACACACACACAGGCACACACACACACACACACACAGGCACACACACACACAGGCACACACACATTAACACATACTTACACTAGATCAGTCTAGCTCAATAACATCCACACGACGACACCCCCCCCTCTCCCCCCTCCACTCCCTCTATGTCAGACACACACACACACACACACACACACACACACACACACACACACACACACACACTCGATCGCTCCTTCTCCATCCCATCCCTCGACTCTCTCTCTCTCTCTCTCTCTCTCTCTCTCTCTCTCTCTCTCTCTCTCTCTCCCCCGGCACGTTTACCAGATTCCAGAGCCTCCCCCCCCCCTTCAGACCGTTAGCCAGCTTGAATAATAGATGTTAGGCTAATGCTAGCGGATGGCCCATCGATCTGTGCCGCGGAAAGGCATTTTTGTGTGTGTGTGTGTGTGTGTGTGTGTGTGTGTGTGTGTGTGCCTGCCTGTGTGTGTGTGTGTGTGTGCGCCTGCCTGTGTGTGTGTGTGTGTGTGTGTGTGTGTGTGTGTGTGTGTGTGTGTGTGTGCGTGTGCATTTGCTAGCACCACGTCGGCATCTACTGCAGTCATGGCACCAAAAGTGGGAACGTGACAGCATTTCATGACACCCAACAACAACTCCCCTTTCTCCTCCTCGTCCTCCTCCTCCTCCTCCTCCTCCTCCTCCTCACTGATTCATTATTTAACAAGCGAAGCCTCCGTGGAAAACCGGGCTTAGACGTTCCACTGTGATGCTCGCTCAGCCCCACTCTCGCCCTGCCTCTGTTTTTTCATTTCCTTCTCTGTTTTTCTTTTTCTTTCGCTCGCTTTCACGGTTCAGTTGTTATTACTGTGGATGTTGTTGTTGTTGTTGTTGTTGTTGTTGTTGTTGTTGTTGTTGTTGTTATTATCGTGGTTTTCCAGTGGATGATGCTCTCTTCAATTGGACAGCGTCTGCTTTATTCCTCATTGTGTGTCTCCTCCTCTTCCTCCTCCTCCTGTATTTCTCTATTTTTTGTGTGTTTGTGTGTTTGTGTGTTTGTGTAGGGGGTCTGTGCATCGCTACTGTATTGTTTTTAATCGATGTTCATTATTTATTCAGTACGTTCATCCCTTACCTTGGCCGCGGAGAAGGCAGCCATTACTCACTTTAATTGTAGACCCACTCTCTCGCTGTCTCTCTCTCTCGCTCTCTCACTCTCTCTCACTCTCTCTCTATCTCTCTGTTAATGCCTTGTGTCTTGTGTTCTTACTGTCTGTTGTTTTTACTCTTCCCACACACACACAAACACACACAACACACACACACCCACCGCAGGGACTTTGACGCCAGCCTGTACCTGTGCGAGGACGCCTTCGGCCCGTTGCCCCTGGACACCCTGGAGCGGCTGGGCGGCACCCTGCTGCTGTACCCCTACCTGCTCACCGTGGGGGGTCTGGTGGCCGTGCTCGCCGCCGTCGCCCTGCGCAACCTCAGGTGTGTTTCTGGGCGTGGGGGTGTAGCGGGGGGACGTCGACTAGTCGGTTATCAAAAAACGACAGTCGACCTTGCAGGCTTTCTAACGACGAATTTCGTTTGTCTGGGTTTTTAGCACGGTGCGGTATTTTTTGTTTTAAGATTGCCTTCTAACGACCGGCGGTGATGTAACCTTGATCGCTATTGAATGTTCATTTAAATAAACAGAAGCTGAGGCATTTATTTCAAGGCAGGGTACTTTGTAATTCGTCGATTTTGTGGAAATATTGACAAAGCGATGGCTCTGGAGAGAGCCAGCGTGCTACTGTCCCACGGCTTGCCTTGAAAGCCTCGTCTCCTGGGCTAGATACATGGGACTCATACCGTCTCCTGGGCTAGACACATGGGACTCATACCGTCTCCTGGGCTAGACACATGGGACTCATACCGTCTCCTGGGCTAGATACATGGGACTCATACCGTCTCCTGGGCTAGACACATGGGACTCATACCGTCTCCTGGGCTAGACACATGGGACTCATACCGTCTCCTGGGCTAGATACATGGGTCTCATACCGTCTCCTGGGCTAGATACATGGGACTCATACCGTCTCCTGGGCTAGATACATGGGACTCATACCGTCTCCTGGGCTAGATACATGGGACTCATACCGTCTCCTGGGCTAGACACATGGGACTCATACCGTCTCCTGGGCTAGATACATGGGTCTCATACCGTCTCCTGGGCTAGATACATGGGACTCATACCGTCTCCTGGGCTAGATACATGGGACTCATACCGTCTCCTGGGCTAGATACATGGGACTCATACCGTCTCCTGGGCTAGACACATGGGACTCATACGTCTCCTGATAGATAGTGACTTTAAAGACGTTTATTTACAGGATATTCTTCAAGATTACCACTTTAATAAACCACCACAGCAGCGCGCTCACTGTGGTCATGCCTTCTACACTTCTACACATCGGCGATTATTTTAGCATCCCGTTATGCATGAAATGGCTGTCCAATATTGTACAACATCAAGCATATGGCGGAGTTTGAGCGAGACTTGGTGAGACGGACCACTTTTACAAATGGTCGTCCACATTACCGTCGTCACCCGGATCCACAGCGGCGTGAAAATGTGGGCGCCCAGGGTTGAAACATCCAGTTGGTTCCCTTGAAAGGTTCACCCAAAGTATTTGTGCAGTTCCGTATTTTCGACTAAAATGTTGTTATTCTCTGTAAAATACAATAAGTATGCGACTTGCACCACAAAAAAAGAAGCTTCTTTTGACGTTTCAACGTTGCCCCCCTCGCACAACTCGCTCCTATGGATCCAACATGTGTCTGATGTTTTATTCTAAAACTTTTTTTCACGACTGTCACAACTGCTCAGATCACATTTGTTTGAAACTCTTCCCGAAGTTGGCTGCTAAAACGGAGGTTTACTGACTTACCCTTTTGACGTACGATGCTCCTCGTCCAACACGGCCGCCGTCCGCCCGATGACGGCCGGCGTCCTCCTCGAAACGCAACACAACCTCCGCCAGAAAGTTTGTGTCTTCCGACAGAAGAAGGAAACTCCGCAGGGTACGACGCAGCGATAACTTGTTGTAATGACTTCTGCTGCGGAGCGAAGCAACAAGATGTATTTGTGTCTTGTTCCCGTTCGGAGGGTTCCCACTTGGAAGTCGAGGGCCATTCGCTGTTTGCCAGATAGACCGGGGTTATCCTTCAAGACCCGGTGGGAACTTTTAGACGATATTTGTTTTCGACTACTTCTAGCGCCTTCTTCGACTTCCCTGACAAAGGTCAACGGAGGGAAAACAAGCCGGAGCCACGCAGCGTCACCTCTCTCTTTGTCAGAGTCCCGCGAATATTACTCACACTCTCGTTAACGTCCCAGACGGCAAGCATTAATTCATATTTTGTCAAATAGAACAAAAAAGACGACTTCTATTTCTATTTCCTGGACAAGCGCTGCAGCGTATTCACAGAAATTGACAAGCTGCCGCTGCCAATTACAACGGAATCTGCCGCCGAATCTGCCGCTGCTATCCGAGTATCGAGACGAGAAACCGCTCCGGATCCTTCCGGCGCAAACGTGAAGCCGTGACCCCTTGCGAGGCCCCCCGGGCGCATAATCCGGACGTCAGGCATGCGACGACGTGATCGACCCGCTTGAACCCGGCTGGTCCATCTTCAGTCTTAACCACCCGCTACACACACACACACACACACACACACACACACACACACACACACACACACACACACACACACACACACAAACAGTCCTCTCAGGGGTCCTCACCCCCCACCCCCCATCACCGCCACTGCCGCCACCGGCGCAAGCACGGAGCGCTGGATGTCGGCGCGATGCGGAGGCGGGAGACGGGAGGAGGGAGGCGCGAGGATGAGGAGGAGGAGGAGGAGGGAGAAAGTCGAAGGCGAAAATAAATAAATACATCAAACCAACGGGAGGTGGTAGTCAGCAGGAAGAGGATGTGGTTTATTACCAAATCAATTGTCTGCATCCATTTCTTTTGTCCTCCCCGTAGCTCCCCTCCGCCCTCCCCCTCTCCCGGCCAGCGTGAGGCGGTCCCTAACACCTCTTCATCAGTGCAACAGGTTCCTGACAGGCTGATTTGTGTGTTCGGCTCCACGCTGGAGGGAGGGAGGGAGGGACTGAAGAGAGACTTATCT
>PIJE02000829.1:126703-131703 GCA_002895965.2 Coryphaenoides rupestris
CTCCTCATGCCAACAATGTTCTGAGCGGAAAATAACACACGCTGATGGGAAGCTTTGTGCACGCACACACACGCGCACACACACACACACACACACACACACACACACACGGTAGCAACTCGACTGCTGAGAGCGAGGGAGGGCTGCCAACCCTGTTCTTCATCTCAGAGGTCGACAGGCTGATAAGAAGGCCCGGCCAGACCGCAGCCGGGAGGGGCCCGGGTCAACAGCTGGGCCAGAGCAAGGCCAGAGCCGGGCCAACAGCTGGGCCAGAGACAGGCTAGAGCGGGGCCAGAGCCAGGCCAGAGCCGGGCCAGAGCCAGGCCAGAGCCGGGCCAGAGCCAGGCCAGAGCCGGGCCAACAGCTAGGCCAACAGCTGGGCCAGAGTTGGGCCAGAGCCAGATCGGGGCCTGAGCCGGGCCAACAGCTGGGCCAGAGCCAGGCTAGAGCGGGGCCAGAGCCAGGCCAGATCGGGGCCAGAGCCAGGCCAGAGCCGGGCCAACAGCTGGGCCCTCTCCGGAGGGTCTGTTGCATCTTACTCACCCACAGCTCGGATCACTCATCAGTGTGTGTGTGTGTGTGTGTGTGTGTGTGTGTGTGTGTGTGTGTATGTGTGTGTGTACATGTGTGTGTGTGTGTGTGTGTGTGTGTGTGCTCCAAGCAGAGAGATAAGCAAAACACAGAGATACACAGCACACACACACACACACACACACACACACACACACACACACACACACACACATACACACACACACACACACACATTAATGAGCACAAACACGCACACACATACAGATTTCTACACGCATATACAAACACAAGCTGCACACAGGAACACGGGCAGCTTATCGGGGGCATCAGAGATGAGGAAAGTTGATCCGCGGAAACAAGCTAATCTCATTTGTTGGAGATTGATGTGAGCTTTTTTGATTTGAGCGTGAATCTGCCAGGGATTAGCGTGTGTGTGTGTGCGCGCGTGTGTGTGTGTGTGTGTGTGCGTGTGTGTGTGTGCGTGTGTGTGTGTGTGTGTGTGTGTGTGTGTGTGTGTGTGTGTGTGTGTGTGTGTGTGCTACGTGTGTCGGGATCATAGAACTCCCTCAGCTCAGAGACCTCCTTCATCAGCTGGGGCCCGAACTACAGAGAGAGTGACAGGCAGAGAGACATGGAGAGAGAGACATGGAGAGAGAGAAAGGGAGAGAGAGACAGGGAGACAGTGAGAGAGACAGGCAGAGGGGGAGACAGGGAGAGAGACAGGGAGAGAGACAGAGAGAGACAGGGAGAGAGACAGGGGAGAGACAGGGAGAGACAGGAGAGAGAGACAGGGTGAGAGACAGGGAGAGAGACAGGGAGAGAGAGACAGGGAGAGTCAGGGAGAGAGACAGGGAGAGAGACAGGGAGAGACAGGGAGAGAGACAGGGGAGACAGGGAGAGAGACAGGGAGAGAGACAGGGAGAGAGACAGAGAGAGAGACAGGGAGAGAGAGAGAGAGGGACAGGGAGAGAGACAGGGAGAGAGACAGGCAGAGACAGGGAGAGACAGGGAGAGTATATATATAGCAGAGGGGTAGAGAAACAGTGTGTGAGAGGGTGAGTGGGTGAGAAAGCGACGTGTAGAGAGAGGGAGCGAGACAGAGTGAGAGAGAGAGTGAGAGAGAGAGGGAGCGAGAGAGAGAGAGAGAGAGGAGAGAGAGAGAGAGAGAGAGAGAGAGCCAGAGATAACAAGATAAGCGAGAGTGCCAAGTGTTGGGTTGACAATTCAGTTACACGCTTGTTTTTCTTTCCCCTCCAAAGACGAAAAAACAAAGAAAACACTTTTTCTTTTTTGATCCCTCCGTGTGACTGCAGTTCAATTCAACGCTCAACTCACAGCCAGTTGGAGAGAGAGAGAGAGAGAGAGAGAGAGAGAGAGAGAGAGAGAGAGAGAGAGAGAGAGAGAGAGAGAGAGAGAGAAAGAGCAGACGCAGGGACGACCGGACAATTGTGCCACAAACCACCGGCGCCGCCGCAGCATGACCACAAACACCACAAACGTCATAGTTACATACCTTGATGTACAGGCAGCCAATCAGCACCAAGGGAGCCATGCATCGAACTATCCTAATCTGAGAGAGAGACAGAGAGAGAGACAGAGAGAGAGAGAGAGGAGAGAGGAGAGAGGAGAGGAGAGAGGGAGGAGAGAGAGAGGGGGGGGGGGGGAGAAATGGAGGAATTATACACCCAAAACAAGATCAAGTTAAGATGGAAGATTGCAATGATAGCGGTAGTGGGAGTGTGTCTCTATGCAGGGCGGGAGAGTAATGATATGGATCTGCGAGGGGGGGGGCGGAAGAGAGGCAGAGAGAGAGAGAGAGAGAAGAGAGAGAGAGAGAGAGAGAGAGCGAGAGAGGACAGAGGTGTTGTGAGTGGTCTCGAGGGTTGTCGAGGGGGGCAACAGTGACACCTAGTGGCCGAGACAGCGGCTGCCCCCGTCAAGATGGTCGACGGCGCGACGTGTACGAATGCAAAATGGCTAATTTTTCCGAGAGGGGTTGCGTAAAGAAAAATGGTGTCACCACTACTCCCCCCCCCCCCCCCTCCCCCACCGCTCTCCACCATCTTGTGCGTTTTAGTCTAATCTCGGTCATTCAAGCGCCATTTTGTAATTCAAGTGTGTATGTTTTGGGCATAGTGTGATCCAGACAGAACTGTCTCTTAATTCTACTAAGCTGTCAGTAACCGAGCAATGGCGTCAGTTGTCAGTTCAATATTTCATCTGACACAACACAAGCAGATTCGCCGCTTTGTTCACGGCGGCGTTCACGTTCCCCACATGACAACTTATATATATATATTGAGAGACGGTTCCTCTGTAATTGCCTCGTTACCGGGGTTACTGACAAGCTACTGACAGCGGCGACATAAAGCGCGTGTCTCTCTGGTCTGGTCGGCTGTCCAAACATTTATCCGCGCCGCTTTGCCGGCCCCACTTGCTCGTCACAGCGAGGACTTGATCGATCGGGACGCACGGGGACGCGCGTTTAGTGGACGAGTGGATCTAACGAGCGCAGATTAAACACGACTGAAGGGGACGCTTCAAGGAGGAGGAGACGGTGGCTACTTCATTATCATCAGAGGTGACGGAGGTGAGGTCTGAGAGAGCGAGTGGCGGTGACAGCCAACACGTCAGGAGCAGGTAGGGTTAGGTGGCGTCTTGCTCAGGGACACACCTCCACACTTAGCTAGGAGGAGCAGGAGGAGCCGGGGGATACCACCACCCACCACCCAAATTCCTTGGATTGACACAGCTGCCGGGGATGAGCATGATTACGAATTAATATATTGAGTGTTTGCTCTCCCCACAGAGAGAGGCTGGGTTATTACTAATTGTTTAGAGTTGTTTTAGAAGTTATGTTTAGAAGAATACTGCAGCAGTGAACGGGGAGTAAGTCAATTCCGTTGTACTTGTTACTTGTTATCTTGGGTTCATACGGACGGAGATAGAGCCGTCGACGTGAGACCGACTCGGGACACCGGCTTCATAGAAACGTTTTCTGCGATTTCTGATTTCGACGGTTTTGCGGACGTTTAACGGAATAAATGTGTTGCCACCAAGACCCTGCGCGTCTCTCGGTCAGATATAATTTCAGCGGCGTCCGGTGTCACAACACAAAAAACGCAAACAACGGAACATGGACTGTGGCGGCGGTGCCGGGCCCCCTCTCCGGTTTGTTGTTTGTGTTGTCGTGTGTCTTGTTTGTTTGTTTGTTTGTTTGACGACGGAAAAGAATAGGAAGAAGAAGAGCGCGGATCAATTGCGATGGCAAAACGCTCCCGCGGCGTTCCGAGCCTACGACGGCGGTCTCATTAATAGCCGCCGCCCCCTCGCTCTGAATATGTCCTGTTGTTTCTCTTCGTCTGGAGACACAGCGGTGGTCTCTAGGAGGACACGGTGGACGCTTGTGTGGTTGTTGTTGTTGTTGTTGTTGTTGTCGTCGTCGTCGTCGTTGGCGGTTATTTTTAATGGCGGCTTCTTCCAGGGGTCCGTCGTTTAAATGGTGGGAACAGCGGGGGGGGCGGGGGAGAGAGAGGTGAGCCACAAGAACAGAGAGGAGAGGGAGAGAGGGAGCGAGAGAGGAAGAGAGGTAATGAAAAGAGCGAGAGCGAGAGAAAGAGGGGGAAGTAATAGAAAGAGAGACATGGAGGAGAACAGAGAGAGAGAGCGAGAGGAGAGGGAGGTAATGGAAAGAGAGATGAGAGACACATGAACAGAGTGTAGAGGGAGAGAGAGATGAAGAGAGGTAATGAAAAGAGAGAGAGAGAGAGAGAGAGAGAGAGAGAGAGACTGGTGAAGAGAGAGAGAGATGGCCGGTTTTGTGAAGACGACACAGGTGCCTCGCTCCCCTCAGAGTTAATCCCATTAAGTGACAAGGAACCTGGGAGGGGCGAGAGAAGAGCTAGTGGGTGGGGGGAGGACCCTCTCTCTCTCCTCCCTCCTCCCTCCTCTCTCCTCTCTCCCCCCTCCCAGGAGAGGAGAGAGCGGGAGGAGGGGGGCAGGAGAGGGCGTGGGAGGACCCTGGGAAAGGGACAGGAGAGAGAGAGTGGGGGGGGAGGTAGGGGAGAGAGAGAGAGAGAGAGAGAGGGGAGGGTCTCGGCTGCCAGCGGTGGTTTACCTTTAGCTTCGGCGGCGGGGGCGCTAAGCTCTTTAGCTGCTATGCTAATTACATTCCAGATGAAAGGATTAGGGTGTAAGGTCTCACCTTGTTCCCTCCCTCCCTCCCCCTCCTGCCGATGTATTTAGAGAGAGAGAGAGAGGAAGAGAGAGAGAGAGGAAGAGAGAGAGAGGAAGTTTCTCTGCGTGTGAGGAATCGATGGGGAAGGATTTTCATAATGATATATATTTGATGGACATGCAGAGCTGTACGTTCTGTACTCTATAAATAGCGATGGCCTGGAAGATGGTCTTCTGAGTCGTGTGACTCCAGCGTTCTGCCCTCATCATGGAATACTCAGAGAAGCACT
>PIJE02000829.1:136703-138329 GCA_002895965.2 Coryphaenoides rupestris
TTAGGAGTAAAACATATTTGAATGCGTTTTACAATTTTAATACAATTTAAACACCCCGCGTGGCTTGGCGCTATGATGTGACGGAGACGGACTGAGGGAATTGAAATTGCACCGTGTGTTGTGTGTGGTGTGTGCGTGTGGTGTGTGTGTGTGTGTGTGTGTGTGTGTGTGTGTGTGTGTGTGTAAGTGACAGGCAGGAAGCACAAGCCAAGAGAGAGAGAGAGAGGAATAAACATTTGTTAAAGGACATAAAAAATTGGCAACGACCTCTTCATATATTTTACTCGGTAAAATGGGCCCATTCATATTTAAACGATGACAAGTGTGTCGTATGGACTATACGACAAGTGAACGCTAGACGAGCATATTTCAACGTGCGACGACTTTGTATATAAATATATATATATATATATATATACGTAAATGCTGTACATATACACGCGCGGTACACGCACCGACATCGGCGGAATCATAAACAATAATGATATTTTTCCCCGGGGTCGACGGAGGTGCGAGCGTTTAGAGAGCTGACGTAAAGGAAAGGGAAGGGAAGGAAACGCGTAGCAGCTGAAGGCTCCTCCGTGGTCCTCGCTGCTCTGCTCTGTATGGCAAACACACACAACATCCACACACACACACACGCACACACACACCACACACACACACGCACACAACTCTCACACACACAGACGCAGCTGTCACTTTAGTCCTGCTTGTGTTGCCTCGCGGTGCCGCCACCGTCCCGGTCGATCGGGGAAATCATTTTGCGTGTGTGTGACAGCTACTGAAGAGCCTTTCGAAGGCTTTCATGACTTTTTGAATTGGACGTGTGACGCCGACCTGTGATCCGGGGAGGGGGGGGGGGGGGTTTGGGTGGAATGGGGGGCTGGGGGGCGTGTCTACCTTCGTCGCACCCACGCCATCGCCCCGTTAGTCCGTGGCCTTACGTCGCCGCCTATTAAGGAGGCTAAACTTCTCCTTTTTTTATAGGGCGTATTGTGGCAAAAAGTCAGAAAAAAAGTATAAAGCAGGTTGCCTCCCGTGCTCCATCCTGTCTGCAGCATCACACAGGGACCACCACTTTCCATACAGGACACCACTTCCAATACAGGACACCACTTCTATACAGGAACACCACTTCCATTACAGGACAAACTTCCAACAGCGACAACAACTTCCATACAGGACACCACTTCCATACAGGACACCACTTCCATACAGGACAACACTTCCATACAGGACACCACTTCCATACAGGACAACACTTCCATACAGGACACCACTTCCATACAGGACACCACTTCCATACAGGACAACACTTCCATACAGGACAACACTTCCATACAGGACAACACTTCCATACAGGACAACACTTCCATACAGGACAACACTTCCATACAGGACACCACTTGAGAGGAAAGTGACAGGTTTTTTTTTCCATTGAAACGCAGGAGTGGACTGTGAGAGCATGTGACATGCCTGGCCGCCATTTTGCACATTCCATGCTATCTCTCTCTCTCTCTCTCTTTCTCTCTCTCTCTCTCTCTCTCTCTCTCTCTCTCTCTCTCTCTATGTACTCTCCAGTCAATGACAGTGTGTGATGATTTCTATGTCTGAGTGTGGATT
>PIJE02000829.1:138675-148675 GCA_002895965.2 Coryphaenoides rupestris
GGAAGGGTGCAGTCTGGGAGAGAGAGAGAGAGAGAGAGAGAGCGGATGAGAGAGACAGAGGGAGAGAGAGAAGAGAGAGATAGGAGAAGAGAGAGCAGAGGGAGAAGGAGGAGAGAGAGAGAAGAGAGAGGAGAGACCTCAGAGACCACAGGGTCCACGCGACCTGAGATCACCTAAACACCCGATGACACTCACTCAATGGAGAGAAAAAAACTACCACTTTCCTCCCAAATGTGTCATCTTCCAGCCACTCCAGGTGTGCCTTTAAATGTGTGTGAAGAGAGAGAGAGAGCGAGAAAAGAGAGAGAGAGAGAGAGCGTTTTTTTTCGCCTTGTGAACATTTGTCTTCTTCCCATACCTCCTGTACTTACCTTGAAAAAATTCCATCTATTCTATCGTTTACGGATCCTATCTTTATGTAAATTCTGTCTGTTCTGTGTACTTTTCTTCTTGATAAATGTGTTTGCAGTTGCTTCTTTCCAATGTGTATTTTGTTATTTATATTGTATCGGTTCTATTTATGGTAGCTTTTTATATATATATAGATATATATATATATATATATATATTCTTTTTTCCATTGTATTTCTTTTCTGTTCTCTCTTCTATCCCCTCGATGTCGCACTTTCTTCTTCTTTATCTTCCTCTCCTACGCGCTCATCACTTCGTGTCGCCAATTTTAGTTTTTTTCCCAAAGTTCAAAAGTTTGGACGCCCGTCAAACGACAAAAAGTCCCCGCGGTCGCTCTGCGGTCGGAAGAAGACCAAAACAGAGAGAGGAGGCTAGGAGAGGAGGCTAGGAGAGGAGAGAGCGTATCGCCTCTGCAGTCGGTGAAAGCAAGACCAAGAAACAAGAACCAACCAGAAACCAAAAAACAACGTAAGAGAGGCAAAGGCCGGCTGCCCCCGGAAGGCGACGCAGAGAAGGAACATCAAAAAGACACTTCCTCTCCCCAACAAAGGCGAATAAGGAAGGAAATATTTCCAGGGATTTTATGTTAAGTATTGCATCAACCGAATGGCAACCCTGTGTTTAAACCGAAAAATCGAAACTAGTGTCTATGTGACATTTTTAAATACGGATCGAACTAGCAATTTTTGCGTACTCTCTTTGCCATGTTTAGATGTTTGATAGCATCACCGGCGTGCCGATGACGGCTGTGTAAAACGCACAGCCTTGTGTGCCATTTTGTGTCGTTATGTACGCACAATAACAGAATTGAATCGTCTGTACAGACCTCTGGCCTCAACTCAAGGTTGAGTGTGTGTGTGTGTGTGTGTGTGCCTTTTATTTCCCTTTCACACAAAGCGACGCGCGTCAGCACAACGTTGTGCGCTGGACTCTGATTAACTTCAACAAGGCTTAGCTTTCGTCATTAGCGTCACCTTGTAAAGCTTTCTTACTCCTTTTCTATTCCCGTATGACACCCGTTGCCCTCTGAACCGTCCCTGGATGGAAGGAGGGATCCCCCACTCTGAGTTCCTTCTCCAGGTTTCTTCCTTGTTAATGAATGGAGTCGTTTCTTGTCCTTAGGGGGGCACTATAGGACTAGGGGGGCGTGTCATAATCACATGACCCCATCATCATATGGCCCGTAAAGCCCTTTAAGACTGTAACTGTGATTAAGAGCTATATACAAATATAAAATTCGCAAACCAGCCTGGCGTCGGTTTGGTGTCGGCCTGGCGTCGGCCCGGCGTCGGTGCGGTGTCGGCCCGGCGTCGCAGACTCACCTGGGCCTGGTTTTACTGGAGTGTCGTCGCTCGGTCCGTCTGGAGAGCTGGCGTGAAGGGACCAGGGCTGGGCTATGATAATATGGCCAGAATCTCCCATCCCGAGTCAGACCCCCGGGTTTATGGTCATATTAAATGACCACATTGTAAAGGCCCATTCATAACATAGCCATTTTGTCTGTGTGTGTGTGTGTGTGTGTGTGCGTGTGTGTGTGTGTGTGTGTGTGTGTGTGTGTGTGTGTGTGTGTTGGGGGGTGTGGTCAGGTGTACCAGGCGTATGCGCGGCGCTCCCCGGAGGACGTGCACGCGGTTCTGCGCGCGGCGGGCGCCGACTACCTGGTGCTAGAGGACAGCGTGTGCTACGAGAGGAGACACGCGCGCGGCTGCCGGCTCCGCGACCTCCTGGACCTGGACAACGGACACGTGCGTGGAACCACACACACACACACACACACACACACACACATGTACATCCATGCGCACACACACACTAACACACACTGATCGTAACCACTTGGGGCAGGGGGGGCAGAACCCAATGATGGTCTACAGAAGGGTGTGTGTACGGTGTGTGTCTGTGTGTCTGTGTGTGTGTCTCTCTCTCTCTTGTGCCTACAGTATGTCTCTCTATCTCCCTCCCTCTCTCTCTATCTGTCTGTCTGTTTGTCACTCTCTCTCTCACTCTTGCTCTCACTGTGTGTGTGAAGATGTGTGGTGCGTGTGTGTGTGCGTGTGTGTGCGTGTGTGTGTGTGTGTGTGTGTGCGTCTGTGTGCGTGTGTGTGTGTGTGTGTGCCCCGTGACACACACTCTCGATCCGAGCCTCTTTGAAACGTTCCAGACGGACACCCGGTGGACTTGGGATCAATAGTCCCTTCTCTCATCTCCAGATCACTCACTCGCCCCTCGTCTCATTTTCCCTCTCACTCTTTTCTTCCTTATCTCCTTTTAACCCGCCGACCCCCCGACCCCCTGAGTAACTTTGTAACTATCTATTATTAATAGTGACTAGCTTGACAGGGGGGGCGCTAGACAGTCTCTCTTCTTGGTTAATAACGCACACGTGTGAACATTAAGTGCATCCAGAACCTTCCGGTCTCCCGTGTTCTGGAAGGTTCTGGAAGACACACTCTCTCTTTATACTCCTCCTCCTCCTCAGATCTTAGTAGAAGATAAGATAAGATAGAACTTTATTAATCACGAAGGAAATTCTTTATTCTTTATTCTTTATTCTTTATTCTTTATTCTTTGGCAGCAGTCTCCTCCCACATTTTCAGACAAATTTTTTAAATACCATAGTTTTTTCAAATATTCTCGAAATGAATGCAGCAATTATTCGTTGTATCTATGAATTAATTATTAATCATGAACATATTCATATATTTTATTAATCATATTTTACTCATCATATGAAACTTATTATTCTTATTCTTATTTCAACATTAAAAAGTTATGGATGGATGGATATTATATATACAGTATATAAATATAATAATAATACTAATTATTATTATTATATACCTAGAATGTATCTAGAATGTTCAAGCTCGTTCCCCGGTCCTGTTCCCAGATCATGGACGGTCCCGGGGAGAACGACCCGGACTTGGTTCCCGCCTCCCACCCGCGGTTCTGCGAGGCGGTGAAGACGGACGCCCCGGCCTACGGCGCTCTGTTCACGCCGGCCTTCCGGAACAAAACGTTCCACGTGTACCGGCTCAAGAAGAAGCGGAAGCGGAACGCCGCGCGGACTCAGTAGCACCGAGGGGACCGGGCATCTTCACGCAGGCATCTTCACGGACAGCTAAAGGGGCAGTGAAGGGGTCCTGTGGAACGCGTGACGTGGCTCCGCTGTTGTTGTTGTTGTTGTTGTTGTTGTTGTTGTTGTTGTTGTGATCCCTTTTATTTAATGGTTGGCTGACCGTTGGCCGGTCCGTTCCAGCCAACCTGGGAATGTTTTTTTTGTTTTGTAGAGACGGTGGAATGTGTTGGGAGGGAGGGAGGGAGGGAGGGAGAGAGGGAGGGAGGACAATTAAAAGGCTTTTTAATTTACGGCGCCATCTATTCTCTCTCTCTCTCTCTCGCTCTCTCTCGGTCTGTTAGTCTGTCGGTCTGTCTCTCTCTCTCTCTATCTCTCTCTCTCTCTCTCACGGTCTGTCGGTTTGTCTGTCAGTCTCACTCTCCCTCTCTCTATCTCTCTCTCTCTCTCTCTCTCGGTCTGTCGGTCCATCTGTCAGTCAGTCTGTCTCTCTCTCGCTCTCTCTCTCTCTCTCGGTCTGTCGGTCCGTCTGTCAGTCAGTCTGTCTCTCTCTCGCTCTCTCTCTCTCTCTCACTCTCTCTCTCGGTCTGTCAGTCTGTCTCTCTCTCTTGCTCTATGTCACTCTTGCTTTCACTGTATGTGTCTCTCTGTCAGTCTGTCTCTCTCTCTCTCTCTCTCTCTCTCGGTCTGTCGGTCTGTCTCTCTCTCTTGCTCTATGTCACTCTTGCTCTCACTATATGTGTCTGTCTGTCTCTCTCTCTCTCTCTCTCTCTCTCTCTCTCTCTCTCTCTCACTCTTCATCGTCACTTTCTTCATCTTTAAACGGTGCAGCAGAAACATTTTAAAAGACAGTCAAGCTTCCAGGCTTGCGGGCTTAGCAGGCACCGGTTCGTCACGCGTGTGCCGAACGCAGTATTAACCGCATTCAGCACAATGTGTTCTCCCCATGATATCGTTGCGGCGCGAAAGATTTGAACGGACGGAATGACTCGCTGAACGTCAAAGTCTTCGGCCCGTTTAAATTCATCCTCGTTTGCTGTTTGCATCGTGACTCTGCAGCATATTTATGTTCACGACGGACGGCGGCGCATTTTCCTCACGCGTTCCCTTCATGTATTGGAAGAGATTTCGACGTTTTTTTCATTTTTCATTTCAGTCGGCCATTTTTTGATGCGCGGGTAATTTAATCGAAGCTAAAAGCACTCAGCCTTCAGCATTTTATTATTTAGGTTTGGGGAAGGAAGGAAGGAAGGAAGGAAGGAAGGAAGGAAGGAAAGAAGGAAGCAGCCTTATTCTGATTAATGTGTTTTGAAAGTGACCAAGACGAAATTAATTCACACATTAAGACGCTCCGCCAAAGCACAATGTTGTTGTAATTAGAGATTGGGGAAATATGGACATGTACACATTGAACAGTTTCCAACATCCCTCAGGAGATGCTGGTGGAGGTGGTGGTGGTGGTGGTGGTGATGGTGGTGGTGGTGGTGGTGATGGTGGTGGTGCTGGTATTTACCACATCGATGGCCTAACGGAGCAGCGAACGTTAGCTTAGCGTAGCTGTCCCTCGCGTCAGGGAGGTTTGGTCGCCGCGATCGAAAGAGGAAAGGCAGCGTCAGGAGTTCAGCTGCTCAAGTGACCGTTCGCTCGATACCAGCCCTGACCTCTGACCCCCTTGTGTTCACCGGAGGCCTGTCGCCGCTTTGCCTCGATCCCCCACTTCTCACACACACACACACACACACACACACAGGAATTAATCCTCGGCACTCACACACACATACATACGCGCGCACGCGCACACACATGCACACACACACTGCTTGCACACACACACACACATTGCTTGCACATACACCCCCTCCCTCACACACACACACACTGCTTGCACAACCCCCCCCCCCCTCCCACAACACACACACACACACTGCTTGAACACACACATACACACACACACACACACGTACTGTACACATAAACACATACTAGAAGTGGCGTTGACAGTCTATGGGCATCTAACCAAGATGGCTGCCTACTGAGCTTCAAACTGCTTTGGGAGGAGGGGGAGAGAGAGAGAGTCTGTGTGTGTGTGTGTGCGTGTGTGTGTGGGGGAGGGAGGGAGGAAAGACGCCAACAGAATTACAGAGTGAGGGAAAGCGTCCATGTTTTAATAGCAAACAGCTCCCTGTTCCTTTCAACCAAAGGGAATCACAGAGGAAGGTAGAGCGAGGTGATGAAGAGGAGGAGGAGGAGGGGAGAGAGAGAGGATCGCTTTTGATTCGGGGAAAAACACGAGAGAGAGAGAGAGAGAGACGTGTGTGTGTGTGTGTGTGTGTGTGTGTGTGCGCCGGTGAGTCTGTAATTACAGGGCCGGCTCGTCGACGGAGTTGCGTTCAAAAGCCGCCACGCTAAGATGTTTGCCGCCCGTCTGTGTCCCCGTCGCTCCCGACATCCCCGCTGCCTCCACGAGTGTGTGTGTGTGTGTGTGTCCTGTCTTTGATGGTCTGCACTAGCAAACAGACACACACACAGACACACACACACACACACACACACACACACACAGACACACACCTGCGTACAGATAAGGGCGAGCTGATTGAAATGCCACACTGTGAAATAACGCCGTCACTTCCTCGCTCCACCTCCTGGGGGCGACGTTTCCTCTGGGGACGCGTCGGCTGCTTGGTTTACTCAAGAGCAAAAATTTGCCGTTCGGTTGTGTGTGTGTGTGTGTGTGTGTGTGTGTGTGTGTGTGTGTGTGTGTGTGTGTGCGCGCGCGTGCGTGCGTGCGTGTGTGTGTGTGTGCGCGCGCCGACTAGGAGCATAGTAATGTGCTCTAAGTTTACATTTGGGGTATTTGACAGGAGACGCTTTTATCCGAAGCGACTCACAATTTGTCGCCGTGGTACATGGAGATATGAATAGAACGGGTTTCAAGCGTTCATAATTGCGAGGTTATTATTGCGAGGCTAATGAAGATTGTTCCTTGTCAGATCTTCCTTGTCGACATTGTTGATTTACGTACGTATTAATAGAGTTTATTTGGAGAAGCCTGTCGTTTTTTCTTGCGATGAACAGAGAAGTGTGAGGCGATTATTAGCGGCGTACATAATTCAACTCAACTCCCCTGAGTTTTGGTCGTTTGCGGTCGCGCGACGCCCGTGTCGGGCAAACTTCAGATGGAGGACAAGAAGTGAAATGGAGAACATCAAGCAGCAGTAGTTAGTTCTTCGTTCTTAGTTTAGTTCGTATTGTTCCTTAAAAAGAATCGTTGATCACACGATGTTAAGGATTTACCGACGAGCGATGTCAGTAGACATGATAAATGACCTTGTACCAGAGGTCAGAGGTCAGAGGTCAAGCGCATGGAGCGTGGCGGCGTACGACTCGCTTGTTCGTGGCTCGGCTCACAAATCGGCAACAAAGCAACACTTCCTCGCTCTCCGTCTCGTCTTTGCTCCCCCGGTGTCACGTCATCCGGAAAACATCCCATCAGGAGTAATGGGAATACAGTATCTGTCGAGTGTTACCGGGTGTCGGGGGAACAACCAGGGTACCTGAGTTGGTAGACATGTCCCACCTGTGACATTTTTGAGGGTTTATTGTGCCAACGGGTTCATTGTGCCAACGGGTGTACCGTGCCCAATCTGTATTGTGCCAAATGAGGAGCAACTGTTTGCACGGCGACGGCGGCGGCGGCGGCGGCGGCTCTGCCTCGGGTTCAACGCGGTCGTTCGAGGAAAAAGTTTGGGCGTCAATACGTCGTCGCACTGAAATCCGACCGCAGGGCTATCGTTTTTGCACAGGTTTGAGCGAATGGGGAAACTGGGAACGCAGTAACTTGTGCGTTTCTACGGCAAGTATTTGTTTTTTTTACTCGATTCAATTCTGTTCAGTCTTCTGTTTCGTGTGTTTTATGAAGTCTCATCAGAATCCTTTCGCTATTCATTTCAAGATCTTGGACCTTGGTTGCGAGGTCTTCACGTGAATGCGTTTGCGTCGTCGTTGCGCGGCGGTTATTGTGCGCGCTAACACAACGAACGTGCCCAACAGAATCGAGTGCAGAACGCGGTACCTGCCACGCTTTGTTTTCATTCATGCATTCATTCATTAAGCCGAACGCCTCGAGAGAACAAAACCAAGTCTGAAGCGGAATTTGCATTTTGATAAATCGAGAGGAAAAAATACAGTTTGTACGTCTCCTTTGTATTGAACATCTTGAAACTTCCATTTTTTTATTGTAACTTATTTTTCACTTTTTTTCTGTCACTTTACGTCTCTCCATACGAATATGCGATTTGCTGAAGAAGTTTCTTTTCTTTGCTGTTTCTGAACATCCAATTATTTAACTCTGCCTGGAGTTTACATTCGATCATATCTCTTTGAAACGGTTCAGGAACTATTGGCTCGGCACCACGCGTTGCCAGTGCCTTGAAATGTATTTTAATCCAACTACAAATGCCAGTTATTTCTCTTTGAGAAAGAAGAAGGCGCCGCATTATCCAGATAATCCACTTTACACAGTGTTCCGATTTATATCTAATCAATGTGGTCTCGTTAACCTTCTCGCTGATGTGGCACTAGTGGCTCCGCGGGGGTCGTTAACGGAGATGGAAACGTGTCCGCGCTCAAACGAACGGCTCGCCCGCGTCCGTCTGTATTATCCTAAACCATAACCGGACCGTTTGACCTTTGGAAAATCACAGCTATCGATATTCACGACCCTGAACTGCATGCTGGCTCAACACGGGAACCGTTCAGGCTGAAGGCTAATCGCACCCGAGAGCCGCTTCTCGCGCGACCTCACGACGAAGCGACCGGCGACTCGCGTGGCTCACGGGACACAAACTACGGCGACAGGATTAATAAAAAAAAAGTATTATTATCGTAGTATTATTCACTGTGGCACATTCTGAGAAATACATCGCAAGACGTGTGTTGTAAGAAAACGTTGGAATGATCCCGGGATCGATGGTTTTCTTTATGTTTGTTTGTTTAGCGTTAGCATTTGTACCAGTTGTGTTTCCATCATGTGCTCAATTAAAGTCTTTTTTAAGTGAAGTCTGTTTGTGTCTTTTAATGTTCATCCACGCCACCGTTCCCCTCCACGTACACCTCTACCCTCTACTTCCTCCTCTACCCTCATATTAGGGTTAGGGTTTCATATTAGGGTTTGGTTTCAGGGTTAGCTGTAGTTAAGACCTCAGAGGTATTAAATGTTAAATGTAATCTGTTTGGAATGAGACAGCCGTCTATGAGAGAGTTCAGTGTTTTGTGAGAACATTTGTTTGTCTCTCATCTCCTCCACGACCGGTTTGGGAAATCCTGCTGATCTTAAAATGTCTCTCGTCTGTAAAACACTCAAATCTTCCCTCCAGCACACAGGCAGCCCTGACCTTCCTTAATATGAAACCCTCATATGAAAGGCTAACCTCACAACTAAACCCTAATATGAAACCTCTCACCCTAATATAAGATCCTAATATGAAACCCACACCCTCGTAAGAAACCCTAATATGAAACCCTAACCCAATCTTTTCTAGGTCTTAATCCCCCCCCTGAAAACCCCCCTAGCCCCCCCCCCCCAGTTAACCCGACGCCAGCAACTCCTGACCACCACTCAGAAGTTGAAGGTGACTCTCCTGGACGACGGCTCCACGGCTTCACTCTCTCAAACCTCACTTGACATTTCCACTCAGAAGGAAACCAGCGGACAAAGAGGGCAGGTAATTAAATCCTCTTGTTTGTTACACGTACAGACAAAGGTCAGATGACCAGAAAGAAGCATGTTGTGTCGTGTGTGTGTGTGTGTGTGTGTCGTGTGTGTGTGTGTGTGTGTGTGTGTGTGTGTGTGTGTATGGCATAAGGGCCGCCTTGAGGCCGAATAAATATTTAACAACCCGCCGAAGCAGCGAGCGCCTAGTTCCCCTCATTATGTTAATCATTCCATCGCTCCCCAGTCCCAGACATTACTCCCAATAAGAAAGACACGGCGGGTTCAGCACAATCACTGGTGCAAATAGATGAATTTATTGAGAAAAAATATTGAAGCAAATACAAAACAACTACATAACCGTTAAAAGCTCATCGTCGAGATAATGATTAAAAAAGATATGTTTTCGTATTCATCACGTTTCTCTTTTTCGCGACCCACCACATATAAGTGCCTTTCATGATACAAATCTTTTTTTTTTTTTAAATGTTTGATTCCGTCTTTGTCGTATTTACACAATGAGGTAAAAAAAGGAGGAACGTTTTTTTCGTTTTTTTCTCCCCGCGCACGATGGTCTGCATCCAAAACACAACACTGAAGAAGAAGAAGAAGAAGAAGAAGAAGAAGAAGCCATTTTGGTACAAATGATGAGGAATCGCAATTTAAAAAAAAGAAAAACCAACAACAAACCTCCCGTTCCCTTCGGACCGCGAGCCGCTCAGCCTGCTCGACGCTCGCCGTCCGTCCTGACGTCGGCGGCTTGTTTGACGCCATCAGCGCGTCTCTGGAGGACGTTCGTT
>PIJE02000829.1:154017-167246 GCA_002895965.2 Coryphaenoides rupestris
GGTAAAACGGGGTGGATAATTGGTGTTCGAGGGAATGTCATGTAGAACGGTACAAGTAAGTATAGTTTTTCCGTGTCGTTATTTTTCCATTACGCGTTACTATTCTGTGGTTTCGAAGCGGACACAGATTTCAGACAAAACTTCCACGGAAGCGTGATAACAAACGACGCATTGAAATGAATCAACTTTGTCTCGCTCGAGGCTGAAACGGCTCACGTTAAGGGAAGCGAAGGAAAACAAATTGTCTGGGGCCTCTTTGAAGGACATTCCATCTTCATTTGTCTTTTATCGCTGCGAATTGTGTCGCCACAGACAACTTAATTACTCTGCTGCGTGAGCCGCTTAAAACCACGACTCATCGTATGGATCACGGCGGCGGCGGCTCGCTCGCGTTCGATTTCCTGCGGCGATTCTGTGATTGCGTGTGAACTTAAGATTCTCAATCTCCGTGCAGTTTTCTGTCCGTTGTCTCGGGGTCGCATTCTTATGATCTTATGACTCTGAGGCCGACGTGCCATTCTGATTCGCATATTGGTGGCATCCCCTTGTTGCTGTTGAATTCTTCCAAAGGTTTAATTAATTCTCCAGCGCTGTCAACCTTAATAAACAATTCATAAAGAAGAAAGAAAATCATAAATCAAATATCCCCGCACCCTTTTTTCTTCCTCTGCCTTTTTTTTCCCTCTATTCGGGCGACAATTCCGCTGAATCAACCAAATGGGAGCAAGACTTTTACAAACAACATTTCAAAACGTGATCGAAAAAGTCTTCGAGTGGGTTTTAAAAACTAACCGCATCGAGAATGGGTGTTCTGCGATCACAGGCCAGCGACCGCTCCCAGAAAGAGGAAGGCACCTCACGCGGCGGTGGCGAACTGAAACCGAACAAGCCTCCTGATAAGATGTCTGCTTCCTGTGACGGATATGTCATCAATGGAACTACAGGAGGGGAGTAAGCAAAGCAATTCGGGCTCCGGGCTCCTCTGCGAGGGCCTCGGCCTTCTGAAGGAGGAAGAAAAAAAAAGAAAAAAAAAAAGGACAAACTTTTTTCTCATTGTCCGTCTTGACTTGACTTGACAAGGTCTGATTCATTGCGGATAAATGCAGATTCCGCGACAACCATCTGAGGCGACGGGGGCCCTCGTCACGCCTTAAAGCACCCTTACAGCTCTCTCCAGGGCCGTAGCCATAAGCCGGCCAGGGTTTCAATTGGTACCGCTTCCACTGGGATATTGTCTCCAATCAGGTTTGTGAAGGGTCCGTCCCGGACACACAGATTCTGTCTACTATTCTCTCTTCACTCTGATGCACTCTCTCCTACATCTCCCTCTCTATCCAACTCTTTACGGCTATCTTTGGTTTGTTGTCGTATTCCTTCTCTAACGACGAGGAGGTTTGGCGGGGGGGGGGGCGTGGCAGCAGGGCAGGGAAGGAGGTGAGGGGAGGGGAGGTGTACCTCCTCCTCTATCTCTTCCCTCCTCTCTCCTCCTCCATCTCCTTCTCTATCTCCTCCTCCTCCTCATCCTCCTCTATCTCTCCTCCTCCTCTATCTCCTCCTCCTCCTCCATCTCCTTTATCTCCCTCCTTCCCCTCATTTCCTCCTCATCCTCCTCTATCTCCTCCCTCATCTCCTACCTCCTCCTCCTCCTCTATCTCCTCCATCTCCTCTATCTCCTCCTCCATCTCCCTATGCCAGAAGGTGGAGGAGGAGGAGGGAGGAGAAACACATGGGACATTTAAAAACACAGCTTTGTTCATAAAAAAAAAAACAGGAAAAAAACGAAATCAATACAAAAAGAGGAAAACAGGGAAAAGGGAAGGAAGATAATTCGGAGGAGATTTGTGGACGGCGGCGACGAGAGGAAAACAAAAGGAGCCCGTCGCTTGCCTCTGTTGCTCTGCTCCTCCTCGGGCATACCGAGCAACCGCGAGGAGAACGAGGAGCACGAGGAGCACGAGGAGCGAGGAACGTGGAACGTGGAGCGTCTGCAGGTTTATCCGAGGTGACGGTACTCTGTGAGGAAGGTCGAGCGCCAAGACTTTTTTTGTAGCATTTGATTCGCTCACAGAGACACACACACACACACACACACACACACACACACACACTTTTCTTCACGAGATTGTGTCTGGACTGATGATTTAGTGCTTTAGTGTTTATGTGAGGTTTGGTTGGTTTTTTTTGACGGGGGGGCAGCATACGGATATCTTATGCTTCAGTTCCCGTCGGCCAGACTCGGCGATAATTAGCAGATTGTTCGGTGACTGTTAGGCCCGACAGTTAAATGGACAAAGAAGAGAAGGCGACGGGAAATCACCCTCCTCCTCCTCCTCCTCAACTCCTCAGCTCAGAGATCGAGAGGAAGATATATAGAGACAGAGAGAGAGAGAGAGAGCTGAAAGGAGAAAGAGAGAGAGAGAGAGAGATAATTACAGAGGAGGCAGCGAATGAGAGGAAAGCGGGTGGGAGGGTGAAATGAGGGTGAGGAAGACAGAGGGAGCCGGCGGGGGAGTATCCAATATAAACTGTCAAGTTCTCCGTGGCTGACTGGAGCACGTAGTTGGAAGAGTTTAAAGCGTTTAAGGCGTTTAAGGCGTTTAAGGCGTTTAAGGCGCTCCGCCGGACACTCAAAAGGTCCCGATTTTTCTGTTCATCGGTGTTGGGGTTCAAATCGGCTGGGATGTCGAGAAAGGGCCGCGTTCTGGCGTTGGGCGGGGGGAGACGGTGGCTTCCCGAAGACATGGACAACGTTAGTGGTGGCACTGTACTGGAAACTACGCCCAGACCGGTACCACCCAAGCACCCACCCACCCCCCCACCACCACCCATTACCCAGCCTTTTTCAAATGGTCGGTGGGGGTTCATTCGCCCCCGCTTTCGTGGCTCTGCGTTGTGTTGAGTCGTCGCCAAGGTCAAGTCATTACGACTCACCCGTTTACTCCCCCATCCCTCCCTTCTCTCCCCCCTCCCCTCCTCCCCCTCTCGCCGCCGTTCGGGGGGTGGGGGGGAGGGGCGTTCTAAAGAGGGTCAGCGTTTCCGAGCGAAGACACGCTTCAGGCCCGGTAATCCTAACGGGAGGCGACGGGCAGTGAGCTGTCACACCGTGGAGACAAAGGGAGAGAGAAGGCATCTTGTGCGTCGCGGCGGCTGCTGCTTTGGGTTTCTGTTTCGTTCTATTTTTTATTTTGTTGTGCAGCCACTGCTTCTGAAATATCACATTTGATATTTATATATATATTTATATATATATTTATATATATATTTGTATGTTTGATATCCCGAATCTCTCGCCGTGAAGCCTGTCTGCAGCCAGTTGTTTTCCTTTGACCATCACCGAAGACATTTTTTGTCTTTTTGTCTTCAGCTTCGGCAGGTGAGACAAAGGGGGGCGGAGCCGCAAAAAATACCTGAGATGGACGCAGTTGTAGCGGATGAGCACAATTAGCTTGACGATATTTATTTGACACAGAGAGACACCACAGTCCGTCGCCGTAGCCCACAAGACGCCGACAAGACTCGGGTTGTGTTTTTCATTTCTTTGCAATTAAGCCAATCGGCGAGTTTTTCGTTCGTACATTTATCAAAAAGAACATTCAGCTTCATTCCGACTTCCTGGTGAAGAACACCCCCGACTAAGATATATAATCCAACCAGCGACACCAGCAACACTCACCATCAGCCAAACACGCACCACGACAGAGAGCAAAAGTTGAAGACGAGAGCCCAATGCATGTACGGTACATACATGGACTAATGAATGAATGAATGAATGAATGAATGAACTAACCTACTGGTAGCTGATGATGAACTGAATAAATGAACCAGTCAAACAGTTATGAGGATCGTCTATACTTCACGTTAGGCTATATTAACGTTTAACCCAAACTGACTGTTTGTAAAAACACATTAAATCTGATTCTGAAATTGATGCTGGCACCAAAACGACGAGGTACTGAACCAGTAGAAAAGTTATATTATCCAGTATGTTATATGTTATGTTATATAAAGACGTGTCCATAGAGAGAGATGTTACGTGAGCACACAAAGGCAACATGCAGCCGCCGAAGCCGTTCAGATTGACTGATAATAATGGATAATGCATAATAATGGATAATGGACGCATGAAAGAGACGAGCTAGCTCGCCGTCCGTCCGTCACGGCCGCCCGACGTCTCCCAGCGTTTCGTGTGAACTCTGATGAAACATTCGGCGGCGGCCGCATTAGCGTCTCGCGGGGGAACTCCTGCCCCTCGCTCTCCATCACCAGGGTAACCAAACAGCACCGCCGCCACCGCCGCCACATCGGCTAACGGGTTTAATACGAGCGAGTGGGGAGGGGGAGGGGGGCGATGAATACTTGAATAAATATATCACAGCCGTGGGGAGGGGACGGCGGAGAGAGAGAGAGAGAGAGAGAGAGAGGGAGAGAGAGAGAGAATACAACCTCCATAAAGACTGTCAATCACCTGTCAATCCCCCAGCCCCCCCCCCCTATATTTATACTTTGTTATAGAATATCTGCAATTGTCGTTGTTATTTACCACTCGCTTTGGCAATGTAAATGTACGTTTATCATGCCAATAAAGCGCTTCAAATTTTAAAAATTTAAAATTGAAATTGAGAGAGAGCCACGAGAGAAGAACACTTTTTTGAAATCATCGAAACAAAAAGTGTAGGAAAACGGAGCAGAAGAAGACGAGAGGCGTGACGGCGGGAGAGCGGCGTGAGGACGTTTCGGCGGGGAAGAGGTTTATTATCCCGTTTATTTTCATCTTCGTACGAATAGGAGGAGGAGGAGGGAAAAAGCAGCGGCGAGAAAAACACACGTTCTCTCTTCTCTCTTCTCTTGAAGGGGAAAATTTGCCACGGAGTGAATCGAGCGCGCAAATAAAGTTGTAGTCGAGGTGCCAATCTGCAAGCGCTCTCCTCCGCGTCGATGCCCCGATCTTTTTTAGAGTTGTCTAACAAATCCCTTGTTGACACACACACACACACACACACACACACACACACACACACACACACACACACACACACACATGCTCACACACACACACACACACACACACACACACATCTTCCTGCCTCCCGCCTCCTCCTCCTTTAGTTAGCTCCTCTGAATTTAGCAGCCTGTGCTTTCCTTTTCCCAGGGTATTGACCATCTGGGAGCTGCGTGCCAGCCAGACTACACCACCTCCTCCTCCTCCACCTCCTCCTCCTCTTCCTCTTCCACCTCGTCCTCCTCCTCCTCCTCCTCCTCCTCTTCCTCCTCCTCCTCCTCCTCCTCCTCCTCTTCCTCCTCCTCCTCCTCCACCTCTTCCTCCTCTTCTTCCTCCTCCTCCTCATCAAGGCATTGATTCTGAATGGAGGTTCTTTTTTTAATGTGTGCTGCTGCTGCTGCTGCTGCTGCTGGTGGAATCAAGGCGAGGGAAAACAAACCTCTGTCTTGACACGGAACGCAATTAATTGAACGCAATTAACGAGCGAGGACGGGTCGGGGGGCTGTCGCTTAACCGATCATTTGAGGCCGACGGAGGCGACTTGAACATTCGGCTGTTATTAAGAGGTAATTATCAGGGGGGGGGGCGGAGCTGTACATTTGAGAGGATCACTTGAGAGGAGCACACAATTTGAGAGGAGCTGTACATTTGAGAGGAGCAAGTAATGTTTTTAAAGATGCTTTAAAAACATTTAAAGCATCTTTAAATGTTATTTTTAGGTCTTTCGCTAACTGCCTCTCATATTAACGTGTTTTTGTGAGGATACGTTCACACCTGAACATTAAAATGTTTTCTTAGGAACACATTTTAGAAATGGCGTCCTAAAAATAAGATGACCTTTTCTGTGACTTATTTTCCCTAAAAACGACGAAGCGGAGAAGCCACATCCACAAGCTACAAGCTACCAGCCATGTGACTGAACAGACCGTGTCTCTCCATGTGATCTGTCACCCCCCCTACACACACACCACACACACACACACACACACACACACACACACACACACACACACACACACACACACACACACACACACACACACATACACACACACACACACACACACACACACACACACACACACTCACACACGCCTGCAACACCCACCTGCACAGAAAAGTCTATATTTATTTAGGAATGTCCTGAAATAATGAAGAGGGAACAGCTTCACACGGCAAATTATTCTGTTCACTTTCAAAAAGAGTTTTAAGTCGGAGTTGCAAGGGAAGAGTCGACCTGAAAAAACCCTACACTATCCAATAAATTCCCGAGCCTTGTGTGTCCCGGACCTTCAAGCACCAGAAGGTATGTTGTGTTCAATGCCCACGTGTTTCTGTTTTCGTCGGTGGATATTCACTGTCTTGGAGAACCCCCGGGTTGCCAGAATAGTGAAGCGTCGTCCTGGTTCATTGTTTAGTCATTAATCGCACAATGATTTGTCATTATGGGGAAGACAACGTAGGGTTCGAAGGTGCCAGAGCGTTTCTGTCATGCGAACCAAATGATTATCAATTATATTACGTTTTCATTCGGCTCGGTTTGCGGTAATATTGGCGTTCTGTTGCTCACATTCTTAGACCTCTCTGTCTTTGTCACACACACCAACGCACACGCACACACAACACACACACCACACACACAACACACACACACACCACACACCTGACGCGCGACACACTTTCGACAAGCCAACCTGCGATGCATTTTAAAACGTATTAAAGTGCGCAACCATAGGCACTTCTGGCCGAACGAGCGCTCGATATTCAAAAGATACAGAGTTCACAAGATACAGAGATACAGAGCACATCCCTCTCAAATGTCGGGTCAATGACTCTCGAGTGTCTCCTCCCAATGTGGTGGCATCGCAGTATCGGCGGCAAATCCCACGATGCATTGCGGCCCTATTAGCGCGTGATATAGCCCCTCACAATAATGATATTAACATTCACATATTTCCGGGAAGCAACAGAAACAGAAGTACGATTCGGTGCGGGTCAACGGAGAGAGGAGACCCCGGCGGCCTTAACGCGTCTCCCATAGCGAATGAGGCAACGTGAGTATGAGTGCATGAGTTCAAAGGTCATGGTATTGGGAAAGGCGTCGAGGGGGACTGAGTGTGTGTGTGTGTGTGTGTGTGTGTGTGTGTGTGGGTGGGTGGGTGGGTGGGTGAGTGTTTGTGTTTGTGTGTGTGTTTCTGTGTGTGTGTGTGGGTGGGTAGGTGTGTGTGTGTGTGTTAGGGGGGTAGAGGCCGTGAAGTGAGCCAGGCTGATGACACCATGCGAGGTGAATTTCACGTACCGCTCTAATGCCTTCCCGGGGGGGCATTGGTAGGGGATGTGTGTGTGTGTGAGCGAGCGAGCGAGCGAGCGAGCGAGAGAGAGAGAGAGAGAGAGAGAGGCTTGCTGGTATATTTCAGAAATTCTCAGAGAGAGAGATTACGTGTTTATTTGTCTACACAGGTCCCATGCCTTCTCTTTGACAAGGATTTTGTTCGATTTTCTGCTCTCTCTCTCTCTCTCTCTCTCTCTCTCTCTCTCTCTCTCTCTCTCTCTCCCTCGCTCTCCCTCCCTCTGTCTCGTTCTCTCTCTCATTGACTCATGCTTCCCTCTCTGCTGTCCTAACCCTCCCGAAAATCTCTCAAATATTTATCTTTGCAATATTATTTCAGACTCTGCAGTGAGTTCTGAACTATTTCTTGACCTGCACTTGGAACCATGTAAACCGATATAAAGAAATGACTTACTTGTCCCAGCGTCTGTCCACACAAATGTATGACATGAAGACCGTAAGAACCCGCAATAAATGGTGAACGGTAAATGGATTGCATTTATATTGCGCTTTTACCCAAAGTGCTTTACAGTATTGCCTCACATTCACCCATTCATACACCGACGGCGGTGTCAACCATGCAAGGTAACAACCAACACGTCAGGAGCAGGTAGGGTTAGGTGGTGTCTTGCTCAGGGACACCTCCACACTTAGCTAGGAGGAGGGGGAGGAGCCCCGGGGGATCAAACCAGCAACCTTCCTGTTGCCAGAGAACCGCTCTTATACCTCCTGAGCTACTGCCGCAATACTCAACCACAATTGTTAACACCTAATGGATGAATTTTAACTTTTAATGAATTGTTCTACAAAAAAAAAACAATCACATCCCTCACCAGGAAGTCCAAAGCGTCCGGGAATGATGTGTGTTTGAAAAATATATAAGGTCGGTATGGGTATAGACGCGCATCGTCATTAATCCCTCGTGAGACTGGGAGCGTCGCAATCGTCCTCGGTGTGTTTTCAAACAGATCAGATCTATTTTTTTAATTGGCGGGAAGAGGGACAGGAAGACTTGAGGAGGAACAGAAGAACACCCGTGAAGGCGTGAAGCCGTGCTTTCGAATCAAAATCGTCTGCTGAAGAGACAGCTGTAACAGCGACAAAAACAACTAGCATGACCTTTCCAAGACGACGAAAAAGTCATTACTTTTATGAAGTAAACACTCTTCAGAGAATAGTGGAAGATTTATGTTTCTATTGTAAATAAATTATTATATTCTACAGCATGACATTTAAAACTGTTTTTATGTAACATAAAAGCAGAATATAATATTGCGTTATAGTAGCTGCGTGTGTGTTATTTATTTACGCTTAGCTCGTACTTATTTTCCCGAAACATTTCTCCGTTAATTTAAAATGAATAAATAATAACGATGATAACCTATCGAGGGGCTGCTTTACGCCAAAGTAAAGATTGGAAGTTCAGACGGTTATACTTCCCGTCATACTGTCATCTGACAAACTCCAGAGTTTTAAATGTGGGGAACTCGGGAACTCATGTTTATTTAAAACCCTCTCGGCGTCCAATCGCCTGCGCTTTCTGATGGCAAATCTCACTGGAACTGTGGACACTCCAAAGGCGGTTTATTAAATGTGACTCGCAAGCAGATGAACAAGCAGGCAGGCAGGTAGGTGGCAATTACCCCGACATCTGTGTTAGAAACAACAAGCTGGTCCTTCTTTTCCTTTTTTTTGAAAGCTCTCAAACGCGAAACGGACATTTATATATATTTTTTTAATCTCCGCGAGTGGCCTGATCTCTTCTCGCGATGGAAATACACAGCCCACGCGTCAATTATAGAATCAGCATTTCATCTCCTGATGAACGCGATTTACATTCTCAAGAGAGAGCTCCGCTGAGACAGGGCGCCCCCCGTGTCGTCCCCCGGTTTGGTTTTGTGGTCGGTTGGTCGGTCGGCCCCCCTTCCCGACGGCGAGGAATCACGGGCAAAACAGCAGAGATCGGGCGGAAAACACAGGATTGATCGTGGTCGGGGGAGATAGGGAAGCACAGCGACACAGAGACGGAGCGGTACGGGGTGCACCTCGCGAGGAGCTGTGGAAGTAATAGAAATGTGGAGGACGTACTGTTCGTGAAATCCAAAGTGAAGTTTCCGTCGTCCTTTGTCCACCCAGTGCCATGGAGACAACGCGCAATTGTTCAGTCCACGATTGGACACTCCGATCACCAACACCATCCAACGACATGACCGACCGCTAGTGATCGTAATGTTCCGCTGTGGCTGTGGTCTCTCGTCCCGTAACAGTGTCTGTAGCTCAGTGTTCAAACCGCTGTGGCGTCACCACGGGGGGGTCAGGTAGTCGAGGTGGCGCTGCCTTCCCAGACCGGATCGGACCGTCAAAACGTCACAAAACTCAGACCTCACCACTCAGACAGGCGTAGATGTTTAAGCCACCTGACTGATGTTTAAGCCACCTGACTGATGTTTAAGCCACCTGACTTTTTGTGAAGGAGATTTTTTTGTTAACTCTTTTTTGTGGAACACTTGTTGCCTTATGGACATACCGGTGGTTTGGTTTGAAGAACAAACCTGAATTGTCGTTTCCTGGATTGACGTGATGGACGTCTAGGCACACAGACTGAGTCTAGATATTTGTCATTATTAATTGGTTCCTACAACTATCATCGAAAAGGTAAATGAAGGTTGAGATGGAAGCACACCGAGGTGATTTTAGTTCGACGATATTCACTTGCACATTTTCTCCTCTCGGATTACGTCTTGTTTCTGACAAGGACAGGACCTCGGGACAATATTCACACGATTTAGATCCGCTGATATTTTTTCCTCATATCGAAGTTACATCGTGTGTGGCCTCTCAATAGCTGTTGAGATTAGGAAGTAAAGAAGGGGAGAATATTGACTCGTCAAAGAATCTGAATTTCATCGTCGTGCCGATTTAATTATGCGTAGGGATAGCGATTCCGTCTTGGTCTTGAAACAGATCCAAATATATAAAATGGTCTGTCAACGAATAAGGTAATTTCACTAAGTGGCTCATAATATAACATCTAGAATACAATGAACGTGTGTGTGTGTGTGTGTGTGTGTGTGTGTGCGCCCGTGTGTGTGTGTGTGTGTGTGTGTGTGTGTGTGTGTGTGTGTGTGTGTGTGTGTGTGTGTGTGTGTGTGCGGTTTGTTACATGTCAGCCCATAAATGATAAAACACGACAGGCTGGGGTATAATATCTACTAAACTCGATAAGCCTAATACGCTGCACCGCACGACTTAGATGTCTGATCATAACTGACAGGCCTATGAGACCTGATGAACACATCGATATACATTCTATACCGTAGCTTCCAAATCCAAGACACAGCTTGAGATTAAATGAATGTCTGTCAGTCTGCTGTCTGAGTTAGAGCCGTTAGTCACACAAATACACACAAATAAAGAGGAGATAAAAGAAGAGTAGTCACATGGGAGTCACATGGGTGTCACATGGGAGTCACATGGTTGTAACACTGGCACGTTTTAGCCTTCACACGGATGGACACACATGTCCTGAGTGCATTGATCTCAATTCTTGTTGGCTTTGGGTAAACACTAGTGGCATGAGGCCTACTAATCGAGTAATTAAGACACACACACACACACACACACACAGACACACAGACACACACACACACACACACACACACACACACACACACAGAGACACACACGCAGACACACACACACACACACATACATGGACGAAAAGCCTCTCAGTGATGATGATCAAGGTCGCACGCCCACCTCTCCCAAACTCAGAGAGGGGGAGAGAGAGAGAGCAAGAGAGAGAGAGAGAGAGAGAGAGAGAGAGAGAAGAGACCAACGTGGTGTTCCACCTTGCAAAGCTGCAAATTGTTTCTACTCAATGTTTTTAACATAAATACATGCATCCCATTGAAAGTTAAGTCCTGCACGGTGTCAACTTATGAATACACTGTAAGAAGCTGCCGACAATGAATTTGTGTCCTCAAAACCCCTCGGAAGATGTTGAAATACAGCATGCCCTCAAAAAACCTTCCTTTTTCCGATTTTAGATTTTATAATGATAGCCACTTGCTCTTGCTCCTGGAATCGGATCAATCTTCCCCCACCCCCTGACTCGATTCACCGATGACTCAATCAGGACTCAGACTCGAGGAGCCGCGGTGGTCTCGCTCACCCACCGCCCTGCTGCTGCGGACCCCCACCCCGCCGGCAGCGCTCTGAATCTCGATCTGATTGTGAGGCGCGTGGACCGACCGTGTGGTCTTAGAATTTGGCTCCTCCTCCTCCTCCTCCTCCTCCTCTCTCCATCCTGCTGTCCTACTGTTGTTGTTGTTGTTGTTGTTGTTGTAGGTGGTGGAGGTGGTGGTGGTGTTGGTGGGGTGGGTGGTGGTGGTGGGTGGTGGTGGAGTTGAAGGTGGTGGTGGTGGTGGAGTTGGTGGTGGGGTGTGGTGGGTGGTGGTGAGGTGGTGGTGGTGGAGGTGTGGTGTGGGTGGTGGTGGTGGAGGTGGTGGGTGTGGGTGGGTGGTGGTGGTGGTGGTGGAGGTGGGTGGAGGTGGTGGTGGTGGAGGTGGTGGTGGAGGTGGTG
Organism: Coryphaenoides rupestris; assembly: GCA_002895965.2. Classification (NCBI taxonomy): domain Eukaryota; kingdom Metazoa; phylum Chordata; class Actinopteri; order Gadiformes; family Macrouridae; genus Coryphaenoides; species Coryphaenoides rupestris. The sequence goes on from PIJE02000829.1 coordinate 165,931, forward strand.
GTGGTGGGTGGTGGGTGGTGGTGGTGGTGGTGGTGGTGGTGGTGGTGGAGGTGGTGGTGGTGGAGGTGGTGGTGGTGGTGGTGGAGGTGGTGGTGGTGGTGGTGGTGGTGGAGGTGGAGGTGGTGGCGGTAGTGGTAGAGGTGGTGGTGGTGGCATTCTCTCTGATCCCGCCCCCTCCCTCTCTCTCTCTCTCTCTCTCTCTCTGTCTGTTGTTACCTCACACGCCCCCCCGGCCGCCCTCCCACCGCTCCGCGACGCTCCTTTCAATTAAGACTGCGGCGGCGAGCGCGTTACCCCACGACCACGACCACGACGACGGTACCGCGCGCTCGTCCTCTCATGCGTGGCCGGCGGGGCCGCGGGCCGCGGGCCGCGGGCTACAAGCTACAAGCTACAGCGCCGTGGCCTACGGGGACGCCGATGGAAAGCACATAAAAAAAAACACCAAAAGGCGAGATTGAATATCGAACACGAGAGGCGGGAAAGCCGAGACGCAGAGCGACAGAAGACAACAGACTGATGAATGAGGTGTAGGATTAGTGTGTGTGTGTGCGGGTGTGTGTGTGTGTGTGTGTGTGGTGTGTGTGTGTGTGTGTGTGTGTGTGTGTGTGTGTGTGTGTGTCTGTCTCGCTCCTGAATCCCACGTTCTGTCTCACGACGGCGTATTTGCCGTTGGCTGTTTATCTATAGTGGAACATACTCACAAAAAGAACGAGTGAAGAAAGAATCCAACCCTATTCCCCTCATTTATTCTACATTTAGAAATCCATTTGGGTCACACGCACAGCTTGCACAAACCCTCGCCTCAAAAACAGAACAACCCCCGCCCCCCACCCCCCCCCCCCCCCCTCGTGTTAATCGCGTACGCGGCCACGAATAACGCAGACGCTCTCAGAACACACCGACACCACGCCAGCACCTGGACACGCTATTCCCACAAGGAACATTCCCAACATTCCTATTCCTACAGCGAGACCGGAAAACCCAACCGGGGCCGGCCGCGGATTAGCCCCCCCCCTCACTGTGTTTACCTGGCGGTGCTCACCCTCTCCTGGCGAGCACCTTGTGTACACCAGCGGTCGCTTTTGTTCTTGTGATCAACCCACTTTGTTAAATCGCAAAGCTCCCTCTCCTCGACGCACATCGGGGGGGGGGGGGGTGTGGTGTTTGTGTACCGCCGCTGACAGCTTAGTTCAAGCCATCGGCGGCGGTTCAAGTTTTTCTTTCTTTTTTTTTTTATCACGTTCAGCAATTCACACACACACACACACACACACACTCGTACACCGACGGCGACGTGCTCAGGGTTATGGACT
>PIJE02000829.1:177399-179899 GCA_002895965.2 Coryphaenoides rupestris
CTCTCTTTACAGATCTCCATCGCCGCTGTAGTCCACTGAGAACCCGACATTTTCCCACACAGCTGATTTGAAAGTAGCAGGCGGGTCTTCTAGCTCCTGTGTCTCAGTTGCACTCGCGGTGTAAATGACGTCACGGCAGTTCGCGCAGCCGTGTTATGACGACCCCGCCCACGTCGAGGAGGTACTATGTGGTACTCAGTTGTAATGGAAACAGACCCGAAAAATACGATGCCGTGCCGTAACGCGCCGTACCGCGGCGTACACTGACCATGGAAAAGGGGCATTAATCAGCCCAGTGACTTATAGCTGTCAATACAAACACCCACTGGCACTGGTTTAATGAAAACTTGATGAAAGATGAAAACAAACAAATAACAACCCACTTAGTGCATCTCCCCCTTGGGTGCGTATAATCCGCTGTTTAATGGCCACTCGCATTAACACGCCTGTTATATATTTGTTAAGTGTCACCCCCTGTTTAATTTTAATTCCTTATAATTCAAGTGATAATTTGCCACGGGTTTATTCGCAGTCGCGATTGTCAATAGCGGACAAATAGTTGAAGTTTATTTTTCGACAGCGTAGTAAGATGCATTCGCAGCCGGCATTAAACCGAATACCAACAGTGTTTTTTTTAATTTGTTTTAAATAGTTTTAAGAATTTGATGATTAACATCCATATTATTTTGCAGACGACAGATTGAAATGTGGGCGATAGTTAACATAATTGAAATTGAATCTCCGCTCAATCAAGGCTCTATTAAAAGTACAATTTTAATGACGCTATTACGCACGTGCCGTTTATTGTGATTTTGAACGGAAGTATTTCTGGTGGCACATCGGTCGCACATTGTTCAGTATCATTCCATCCACTCAATGCTGTTGAATCCCGTCGTCAGGCGCGTCAAAAAATGATCTTGTTTGTGCTGATGTTGTCCTGAATGAACGCACACTTTGTGTGCGTTCATTCAGGACAACATCAGCACAAACAAGATCATTTTTGTAATGGCCCTCAGCACAACTTACTCCGAGTGAAGATGAACTCTGACAGAACACACAACTCCACAACAACACGAGGCAACACGGGGGGATCGTTGTTTGATTCGTGGTTTTGACGCTCGCTCCAAAAGGGAATATTTTTTTTCCGGCCACAAAGCTTTGAATTCCTTCCTTCCAAACATCACCGTTGCTGCGTTGCCGCTGACAAGAACATTGTTGTCGTCACACATCAGCAATAAATCGCCAAAGAAAGGAGAAATTCTGAAGAACCTGTGAAAAAGACAATATTATTTATACGAGACGTTTGGAGAATGCCCGACGCGATGGAGTCACTGAACCGGCCGGCGGCGAAGTTCTGCTCTCTGTCGCGTTCTGTTCGCCGCCGCCGCCGCTCAGCTTGTGGCTAAACGACGCGACGCCGCCGCCGCCGTCCACGACGCTATCGGATGAGTGCTGCTCGGTAGCCGCCTAGCGTTGCACTGTGTCTTTTTTTGTGTCGTCGCGACTATTCCCGATGAGAAGAGGGCGCGGCAGAATATGACAACTTTTTCCGGAAAGCAACCGATGGCGTCAATGTCGCACCTTTTCAGGCAAGCGATCGTATGGGTGAGTGCTTTTCCACACGTTCTCTTGTGGAGACAGTTTTTGAAAGGTGTATATTTATATATAAATGTGAAGGGGTGGCAGTAGCTCAGGAGGTATAAGAGCGGTTGTCTGGCAACTAGGAAGTTCCTTGGTTGATCCCCCCGGGGCTTCCTTCCCCTCCTAGCTACACGCTGTGGACGGTGTCCCTGAGCAAGAACACCACCTACCTACCTGCTCCCCTCCTAAAGCTAAGTGTGGAGGTGTCCCTGAGCGAAAAGACCACCACACCTAACCTACTGCTCCTGACGTGTTGGTTTTACACTTGCATGGTTGACCACCGCCCCGTCCGTGTATGAATGGTGAATGTGACGGCAATACTGTAGAAGCACTTTGGATAAAAGTGCGATGTATAAATGCAATCCATTTACCATTTATTTTTCAGAAATACCCATAAACGTGTTGACGAGGTCTGATTCCCCACTTGCTTCTATCACTCGCGGATGTATAACAACACAGTTATCGCTCCGATGTGAAGCTAGAAGCTAAGGCGCTAACGTGGCTGGTCGTCATAGGAACAGTAAACAAAGCCCGGAGCTGTGCTACAGCATCGCCTCGGCCCGGCCCGGCGCCTCGGCCCCGGCGCCACGCCAGCGCGCTTCTGCCAGGAGATGCGGTGTGGACACAGCTGCCCTTAGGCGTCTTTTATGATGCCTTCCTTTAATATTCTCTACGAACTTTGGCACCTATGTCCTCCCACAATTTTTCACCGAGACATTCCATTAACATTTTAAAAATGTTCCCCTCGCCTTGGAATTGCACGCTATTATTCATACATTTGATATCTTCTCGGGTAGATTTTAAACAAAATTTTGTAAACTTTAAACTTTGTCGCAAACTTTTTAACACACACACACAT
>PIJE02000829.1:184899-189899 GCA_002895965.2 Coryphaenoides rupestris
GCCCTATCTATATATAGAGAGAGATTATGGTTATAAATATATTCTATATGATTATACACAGACTTGTGTTATGAAATAGCTATCATCATTTATTCAGCAGCTTGCGACCGACCTCGTTTGGCCTACAACAATAGCTTTGTAAATTCTAGAAACTTCTCGAAACCATTAATGCACAAAAGCATTAAAGGGGACACATTAAGCCACCAGATGTGAGTGTGATTAGCCATTGCAAGCGATTTCACAATTGCCATGTGACGACCGTCGAGTGACATCACAAGTGGGCAGGTCCACCTCGATGTGTGCGGACTAGATCCGTTTAGCCGTCGGTACGGTACAGTCCACACTGGGTAGGCCGGTGGACTGACATCTAGGTGGACATTCCCAATCCCAACGGCGATTGGGAAACGGCTTGCGATGGCTAATCACGCTCACAGTACATAATACAGTGTGTCCCCTTTAAAGCGTTCACAAATCAAAACCCTCGATGTACCGTTCCACATCGACAGGGACATTATTGCGCACCTCGAAGCTTCTGCCGAGCACGCAGCCGCCGATACAAGCGACTCGCGGTCGTTACCGCGGCGACGACAGAACTGTTCAAACCGTTCAAACTCGCGAAGGAACCCACCATTCCAGTCACTACACGGGCAACAGACTTTAATTACACACGGGAGGCACACGTGTGTGCGTCTGAGCGCACGTGACACACATGACCGTTTTTTTCCGGGGAGTTAATTGGTTGGGTTGGTTGGTTGGTTGGGGGGGTTCATTTCAATTTCAAACCATTTCCCCTGAATGTCCCACTGAGCATAATTTGCTCATCTTCCTCCCCACATAAACGAGAGAGAGATAGAGAGAGAGAGAGACAGAGACAGAGAAGAGAGACGAGAGAGACAGAGAGGAGAGAGAGAGAGTGAGAGAGAGACAGAGGAGCTATGGATCGAGGCAGGGAGGGAGAGAGTGAGAGTAAGTGACTGTGATTGAGTGAGCGAGTAAATAAAATGGTTGGGAGGACACTGGCAGCTGAGTGACTCAGATCTCAACTCCTCTCTCCACATTGAACACCAACACACACACACACACACACACACACACACACACACACACACACACACACACACACACACACACACACAGACAACACACACACACACACACACACACCACACACACACACACACACACACACACACACACACACACACACACACACACACACACACACACACACACACACACACACACACACACACACCACGCCATGAGAAGCTTTAGACTCTCTCCAGACAACACCAAAGCTCCTTATTGATTGGGAGACAAGGGAGGACACAGCCAGAGGTGCATCGCCAGGCTCTATGAAGGCTACTGGTGCTGCTACAGGTGATGGACATGGGAGGGAGGGAGAGAGGGAGGGAGGGAGGGAGGGAGAGAGGGAGGGAGGGAGGAGGAAGAGAAGAGGAGGGAGGGAGAGGGGGGAGAGAGGAAGAGAGGGAGGGAGGAGGAGGAGGGAGGGAGGGAGGGAGGGGAGGAGAGAGGGGAGGGAAGGAGAGAGGGAGGGGAGAAGGGGAGAGAGAGGGAGGGAGGGAGAGAGGGGAGGGGGGAGGGAGGAGGGAGGGAGGAGGAGAGAGAGGAGGGGGGAGAGGGGAGGGAGAGAGAGAGAGGGAGAGGGAGGGAGGGACGGAGAGAGGGAGGGAGGGAGGGAGGAGGGAGGGAGGAGGGAGGGAGGGAGGGGAGGAGAAGGGAGAGGAGGGAGGAGGGAGGGAGGAGGAGGAGAGAGAGAGGGAGGGAGAGGGGGGAGAGAGGGAGAGGGATGGAGGGAGAGGAGGGAGGGAGGGGAGGAGGGATGGAGAGAGGGAGGGAGGGAGGGAGGGGAGGGGAGGGAGGGAGGGAGAGGGGGAGAGAGGGAGGGAGGGAGGGAGGGAGGAGGGAGGGAAGGAGGGGAGGGAGGGAGAGGAGAGGAGGGAGAGAGAGGGAGGGAGGGAGAGAGGGAGAGAGGGGGAGGGGAGAGGGAGGAGGAGAGAGGGAGGGAGAGAGGAGGGAGAGAGAGAGGAGGGAGGAGAGAGAGGGAGAGAGGGAGGGAGGAGAGGGAGAGAGGGAGGAAGAGAGGGGAGGAGGGAGGAAGAGAGGGAGAGAGGGAGGGAGGAGGAGAGAAGAGAGAGGGAGAGAGGGAGAGGAGGGAGGGAGGAGAGAGGAAGAGAGGGAGGGAGGGAGAGGAGAGAGGGAGGGAGGGAGAGGGAGGGAGAGGATGGAGGGAGAGAGGAGGGAGGGAGGGGGTCTCCTTTCCTCAGTCACCATGAAGGTCAGGGGAGTTGATCCTGTCAACGTTCCCGTGGACGTCTACAGGAAGGGGAAAATAAAAGAAGATATATTTGCGGTCGGTGCTGACCGTGACCGCTTTGCGTTGTTATCGCAGCGGCTTCGGAGTGATTTTATTAGAAAGTTTCTTCCGTGGTTTCTTGTAAAAATGTTGACTCAAAAACAAAGGAGAGAGAGAGAGAGAGAGAGAGAGAGAGAGAGAGAGAGAGAGAGAGACAGAGAGAGAGAGAGAGAGGACAACCAAGAGAGAGAGAGAAAGAAGAGAGAGAGAGAGAGAGAGAGAGAGAGAGAGAGAGAGCGGCCTTGTGAATTATTCAGAACGTGGATAAAGCAAACGTCATTTAAAACATATTTCAAATGTGCAAAAAGAAAAAGAAAATAGATTCACCACTTCTACACTCATAATGAAGAATGAATGAACACCCTTCTGCTGGTGGTGGGAAAAGTAATCCTCACACAGAGGCTTAAACGCACACACACACACGCACACACACACAGACACACACACACACACACGCACACACACAGCCACAGCCACACACACACACACACACACACAGACACACAGACACACACACACAGACACACACAGCCACAGCCACACACGCAAGCTCCACACTGAGGTAACGTTAGGTTCACGGGGAAACTACAGTCCTAGCCGTAGCAACCCTCTCCACCACCACCGCCCCCGCCGCCGCCGCCACCATCACCGCCTCAGTCACCGTCGCCGTGGGAACAGAGGCGGCCGGCAGGGACACAGCGGAGGGGAGGAGACCAAAAAGGAGACGCGAGAGAGAGAGAGAGAGAGATGGCAGGCTCCCTCCGACAGCAGAGAGACAGAGAGAGAGACAGAGAGAGAGACAGAGAGAGAGACAGAGAGAGAGACAGAGAGAGAGAGGGAGAGAGAGGGACAGAGAGGGAGAGAGAGATGAGACGGGACCATGCAGAAAGGGACCGGGTAGGGGGGAGGGGAGCTATTGGGATGGAGCAACCGAGCGTCTTGGTGTTGTATCTGGTGTGTGTGTGTGTGTGTGTGCGTGTGTGTGTGTGTCTGTGTGTGTGTGTGTGTGTGTGCGTGTGCGTGTGTGTGTGTGCATGTGTGAAGGAAATGCGGTAATGAAATCTCCGACCTGCCAAAGCTCTTGGGTAACTGAATATTTAAGGAAATATATATCTAGTTACGTACACACACACACACACACACACACACACACACACACACTGAGACACACACACACTGAATAACGAGGGGTGGGGCGGGAATCAAAGCACGAAACGAATTCAGTGTAACATCCAAACAGCAAAACGACGCAACAACAAAACTAAAATAATTACTACGTGTTTTCACTTTGCTGCTAGAACACGCACACACACGCACACACACACACGCACACACACACACACACACACACACACACACACACACACACACACACTCTCCTCCTGTGTGTGTGTGCAGGCAGTGGAGAGGAATGTATACTAATTTCTCTGTGTGATTAAAACCAAACAGTAGACAGAGCGAGTGAAGCGACAGAAAAACTCTTTTCTCTTTTACGGCCGCTGGTTTCCTTTTCACGGCGTTAAGCAAGAGCGCACCCGCACACACACACACACACACGTACACACACCCACACACACACACACACACACACACGTACACACACCCACACACACACACACTGTCCACCGTACCTACTCCTGCCCCTTTCTGATACAGCCCACAATGGCAGTCATCCGAAAACTTCTGCAGGTGGCAGGACTGTGAGCTGTATCTGAAGTCTGAGGTGTAGTGTGAACAGGAAGGGAGACAGGACTGTCCCCTGAGGTGCTCCCGTGTTGCTCACTATAGTGTCCGACATGTTGCTCTGCAGCCTCACATACTGTGGCCGACCTGTGAGGTAGTTAGTAATCCAGGCCACTAGTGGAGCGTCCACCTGCATGTCCAGTAGCTTAGTCCCAAGCAGGGCAGGCTTTATGGTGTTGAAAGCGCTCGAGAAGTCGAAGAATGTGACTCTCACAGCGCTGCCTGCCTCCTCCAGGTGAGAATAAGCCCTGTGCAGCAGGTAGATGATGGCGTCTTCCACTCCAATACGGGGCTGGTAGGCGAACTGCAGAGGGTCCAGTGATGGTTCGACTAGTGCACGGATGTGCTTCAGGACTAGCCTCTCCAGCGACTTCATCACATGTGAGGTCAAGGCCACAGGTCTGTAGTCACTGTGGCTGCTTGCATGTCTTTTCTTGGGGACAGGAACCAGGCATGATGTTTTCCACAGGACAGGGATTTTACTACTCTTTGTAAGTCACTTTGAATCATAAATAAATGCCCTAAATGTAAATGTGAATACGGAAATTCAAAAAGTTACAACAAGAATACAAAAATATATTATATACAGTATATGAAACAGATTTCATGTACATAAAAACACAAAAGTGTTGGTGAAGTACTTGACATTCATAACACAATGTGCTGTACAAATAATGCAGTGCACATACAGACTTGTACCAGCAATGTAAACATGTGTTGCGTGGTCTTTTCTACGTTTCCGCTTTGTATAAAATAACACAAAGGTCATCGCATTTCTCCAGAACACGTTCTGTAAACTACATTGCTTTTTGTGTTTGCAAAGCAGTACCTCCAGGCTTTGCGCAGCATATGTACAACGTGGCCATATGGATAATCACGC
>PIJE02000829.1:194899-199899 GCA_002895965.2 Coryphaenoides rupestris
GAGAGGTGGGAGACGGGAGAGGAGATGGGAGAGAGGAGTTTATTGTCACAATCAGACATCAGTAGCAGTTAATAACAGAGTCAGAGGGGAGAGAAGAGAAGAGAGAGGACAGAGGGACAAGAGAGAGAGACAGAGGACAGAGACAGAGACACACACACAGAGAGAGAGAGGAGACAGAGAGAGAGACACACAGAAGAGAGAGAGATTTGTATCTTATTTTTGTATTTTTGTATTTTTTTTTTATTTATTTTTTTTTACTTCTACTGTATATTTTTACTTCTTTAGAAGAATACTTTTTATTTACCACTCGCTTTGGCAATGTAAATGTACGTTTCCCATGACAATAAAGCTCTTTAAATTGAAATTGAAATTGAAATTGAGAGACACAGAGAGAGACAGAGAGAGAGAGAGAGAGAGGAGAGAGAGAGAGAGAGAGAGAGAGAGACACACAGAGACACAGAGACAGAGAGAGAGAGAGCGAGAGAGGGAGAGAGAGACAGAGAGAGAGAGACAGAGAGAGAGAGAGAGAGAGAGAGCGAGAGAGGGAGAGAGAGACAGAGAGAGAGAGACAGACGAGAGAGAGAGAGAGAGAGACAGAGAGAGAGAGAGACATACACAGAGACAGAGAGAGAGAGAGAGAGAGAGAGAGAGAGAGAGAGAGAGAGCAGGGGGATTTCAGGCGTCATATTTAAGCGCTGAAACTCAACAGTGAGGGTTGCTCATTCCTTATGTAAATGTACATTGTCTGATTTCAATATAGCAGTCATGTGCCCGTTGGAAACGTTCCCGTTTGAAACAGACCGACTCCGTGGCCTTGTGGTGATGCTGCTGTTTGCTTTCTGGAGAACCCAAAGAACTTACTTGAATTTCCTCGAATTATTCCTTGTATTATTATATTAAAAAAAATCTGGAATTATATTCCAAAATAACCCCCAAAAAAACTGCTCTTTTGCTGCAAAGACTGTAAATAATGTGGATGTTTGATTCTCTGGTGATTTGTACTTGTTCTGTTGCATATTCCGCTGGGCATCGCCACTTTTTCCTGGAACATACAAAATACTAGAATATTGATTTTATATTTCTCATTCCTGCGGGTCTTATTTATCATTCCTGCTCGTCTTTTTTGCTGTAAATATTGTAAATATTCAGATTGTGATCCCTCCAATTCGTGTTATCTGTGGTATTCTTTTGCACATTGCGCTGAGCATCGCCACTTTCCATTTGACTGCATGTCCTTCATGTGTACGTGACGAATACACTTCTTGAATCTTCTCGCAGTCAGGCCAAGACTCCTTCCACTGTAATGAGAGGGCCCTCCTCCAATATATATATATATATATATATTATATATATATACTGTACGTACATCGCATTAAGTGAGCAAAACGATGTGATGGAGGGGAAAAAACGAACGCAAAGATGCTCCTCCGACATTTTGGAGCTTGTCGGGGAAATAAAAATCCGCAGACGGCGGCTATGCCAACATTGTGTGTGGCCGTGCTTTATTTTGATGTGATTTTCCCGTCGCCATGGAGACCCCGCCGGTCTTAACTAATGGAAGGGTTCAGGGACCTAAATAGTACCGCAGTATAACGATTTGCCGGCGAAGGACAGCCAAAAACAAAAACCGATTTTTTGGAGGTACGCTGCCCGCTTTATAGGCAACAACCTGCGCGCGGCGCCAGGCCTTCGTCTGCACTGCGGCAGCCGGACCTGGAAGCAGAACTTGATCACGCCTTATGACACACGAGGCGCGTAATTAGTGGGATAGAGTAATTATGATGTACGAGTTCGTCCGCGGCAATATCGTCCTAATCGAATCACCGCTCAAAATCCGATTTCCCTGATCTCATCTTCCTATCAATTTGAGAAACGTTGTTCTGCACCGAAGAAAATGTCTCGACGTGAACATAAACAGTCCAGGTGCCTCCGTGCCGACACCATGATATTGGAATGCATAGGTTGTAACCTATAGGCTGAAAGCATAACCCACAACTATAGCTGTTGGATAGCGCAGACGTGAGAGATAGTTCTTTCAGCCAAGTAGCAAACTTCCACCGACGCAAAACTGAAACTAAAGCTGAAAATGTGCATAAATAATGTATGTGTTGAGTCAACATGTTATCCGGTGTTACCGTGAACATTAAATGGGTGAACTGGGCTGCAAATACTTTTCGTGTTCAACACGGGCTGGCGTCTCTAACTCATCAATTTGTCGCAGCAAAGTTGTACGTTGGTGGCTTTATTCTACAATTGTGCATAACCTATAATAAAATGACAAAAAGGACATATTTAACAAAAAGATCTTCCAAGTACCCCCTGAAATCCTTCAAAGTAGTTGAAGTAGATGTATATGGTGGATAAGATAAGAGAGAAGAAGGATCGAAGATTGTGAAAGGATGCGAAAACAAAGATTTTTAACAGGATACATGAATGCTACTCATTTAGAAGTAATCACCTGTATCCTGCTAGAGACATTAATATTGATCTGTGCACTTTGGTATTTGGCATATATATATAATATATAGACACAGTGGTACCCATTTACGATATGCACAAAGTTTTCATGAATTCAGTCCTGGACCGAGAGGGTGACAGCGAGGACAGAGAAGAGAGAATAAATAAAGATAAAAATATCTGCATCTCAACTTTTCTGAAAGTCCATTCAAGGGTGTGTGCTTGGGCGCCACTGATCTCCACGACCTCCTCTTTAGTTACTGTTCTCTCTCCATTTTCCCCCGAAAACCCGAAAAAAGCCACCATGGCGGCTCTGAGGCCATCGAACGCTTTGAAACCACCGTCGTGATCCGAACTTGTCTACACAAGGCAATGTTTTCTCCTCTCTCTCTCTCTCTCTCTCGCTCTCCTCTATTTATGAGTTCACATCGCCGGCGTCGCGAGGACGAAGTATCGGTAAAGAAAAGAACTACGAAATAATAAATAAAAAAAACCACACAGAGTGATTCATTCTGGCGGTGCCTTCGCTGATTGGCTGTGACCTCTGCAGCATCACGCTGTTATTGGTCGCTGACCCAGGAAGGAAAGGGAAATGAGAATGCACAGCGTGACCTGTTGATTAAATTGAGCCACAGTGCTACCGCTAACGATGCAGTGTGTGTGTGTGTGTGTGTGTGTGTACGCATGCACTCTAATACACGATGCACTATACTAGATAATACACGATGCAATATACGATGCACTATACTAGATAATACACGATGCACTATACGATGCACTATACTAGATAATACACGATGCACTATACTAGTTAATACACTATGCACTATACTAGATCATACACGATGCATGATACTAGATAATACACGATGCACTATACTAGATCATACACGATGCACTATACTAGATCATACACGATGCACTATACTAGATAATACACGATGCACTATACTAGATAATACACGATGCACGATACTAGATAATACACGATGCACTATACTAGATAATACGCGATGCACGATACTAGATAATACGCGATGCACTATACTAGATAATACACGATGCACTATACTAGATAATACACGATGCATGATACTAGATAATACACGATGCACGATACTAGATCATACACGTGCACTATACTGATCATACACGATGCACTATACTAGATAATAACACGATGCCACTATACTAGATATACACGATGCACGATACTAGATAATACACGATGCACTATACTAGATAATACACGATGCACTATACTAGATAATACACGATGCACTATACTAGATAATACACGATGCACTATACTAGATAATACACGATGCACTATACTAGATCATACACGATGCACTATACTAGATAATACACGATGCACTATACTAGATAATACACGATGCACTATACTAGATAATACACGATGCACTATACGATAATACGATGCACTATTATACTAGATAATACACGATGCACTATACTAGATAATACACGATGCACGATACTAGATAATACACGATGCACTATACTAGATAATACACGATGCACTATACTAGATAATACACGATGCACTATACTAGATAATACACGATGCACGATACTAGATAATACACGATGCACTATACTAGATAATACACGATGCACTATACTAGATAATACACGATGCACTATACTAGATAATACACGATGCACTATACTAGATAATACACGATGCACTATACTAGATAATACACGATGCACTATACTAGATCATACACGATGCACTATACTAGATAATACACGATGCACTATACTAGATAATACACGATGCACTATACTAGATAATACACGATGCACTATACTAGATCATACACGATGCACTATACTAGATAATACACGATGCACTATACTAGATAATACACGATGCACTATACTAGTCATAACAACAATGCACTATACTAGATAATACACGAATGCACTATACTAGATAATACACGATGCACGAGTACTAGATAATACACGATGCACTATACTAGATAATACACGATGCACGATACTAGATAATACACGATGCACTATACTAGATAATACACGATGCACTATACTAGATAATACACGATGCACTATACTAGATCATACACGATGCACTATTACTAAGATAATACACGATGGCACTATACTAGAATACAATCACTATCTGAAATGCCACTATACTAGATAATACACGATGCACTATACTAGATAATACACGATGCACTATACTAGATAATACACGATGCACTATACTAGATAATACACTCTGTACTGTACTAGACAATACACTATGCACTATACTAGATAATACACTGCGCACTATACAAGATACCAGCACCCCATCTCAATTTGGAAAACATGTAACTCATTGAAATCAATATTTAATAAATATAATGCATCTATACTAGAAGATACTATTATAGATATACCATACAGTACTCAATAGATTAAGCGAATAGATCACAGACACACACACACACACACACACACACACCTGGGTAATCACACACAGGCCGCCTGCAGTGGGCAGTGGG
>PIJE02000829.1:208217-210717 GCA_002895965.2 Coryphaenoides rupestris
TGTGATCGGCCACACACGTGGTTTCAGTCTCTGTGGGTGTGTGTGTGTGTGCTGTGTGTCTGTGTGTCTGTCTGTGTGTGTGTGTGTGTGTGTGTGTGTGTGTGTGTGTCTGTGTGTGTGTGTGTGTGTCTGTGTGTGTGTGTGTGTCTGTGTGTGTGTGTGTGTGTGTGTGTGTGTGATTAGCCCCGCCTCCCACCTTGCTGTTGCTGTGGACGTCCAGTCGATGCCACCTTCGGTCCGCCACGTTCACGTTGCCTGGCAACTGCAGCACCAGCGTGCCGGAGCCGTGGTTGATCTTCAGGGTGGGGGTGCCGTCTATTAACTCTGGACAGGGAGAGAGACACCGGGGGACACAGAGAGAGAGGGACAGAGACAGAGAGAGAGACAGAGAGATACATAGAGAGAGACAGACAGACAGAGAGACAGAGAGAGACACATAGAGAGAGAGAGACAGAGAGAGGGAGAGACACAGAGACAGAGAGACAGACAGAGAGAGAGAGACACACACAGAGAGAAAGAGAGACAGAGAGAGAGTGAGACAAATACACAGTGAGAGAGAGACACAGAGCGAGAGAGAGACAGAGAGAAAGAGAGACAGAAGAGAGAGAGAGAGACAGAGAGAGAGAGGGGAAAATGGAGGCGTTCAATTAGCTTAGATTGGTACAACACAATGAGTGTGTGCGTGTTCATGCGTTCGTGTGTTCCGTGTGTGTGTGTGTTCTTGTCATGTGTGTGTGTTCTTGTGTGTGTGTGTGTGAAAGAGAGCGAGAAGAGAGAGAGAGAGAGAGAGAATCAATATGATGTAATGTTTAGACTGAGGGCAGTGGAAAATGCAATGTGTTTGCGTGACCTTTGACCAATGACAAACCTCCCTCCTATTCTCCTAATTAAGATCACCGTGTCGAGTCTTGGACGACACAATTGCTATTTTTCCCTCTTTCTCCAGGCAAACAATAAACAAGTGAAACAGGTTATTATTCAATTTTCTTACTTATTCATATGGGAAATTAAAAGCTAATGAAGTGGTTAAGACAGCGTTTGCCGGGCACCGTTTGCAATGCATTCTGGGATACGACGTCGACCAACGCCGATGCAACGATTCATCATCTCGTGGCAGCGTGCGGGGCTGAAGCTCGGCTAATCTACAAACAATCGTTAGACCGGGATCCCGTCCGTAACGCGTCAACGCACCTCGTGATCGCGAATCACATTCTCATTTTCGTTCTCTCGTCACAATTCTCGGTCGGTACAAAATCACTGAATTCGGAGAATCACAAATTTAACGTCACAATGTATTTTTTTTGGCAGACAATGACAGACGGAAAAGCCGATAAGCGAAATAGCTTCTTGGAATAAGATAAACGGTTGTCATAAAGACTCGGAAGAACACGGCGTTTTTATATAATGCGTGGCATTAGGAAAAGAAAAACGGAACTAGGAACGCTTTTCGCCCGCTCTTGCTTACAAGAATACATTTTATTTTTGACAGGTAGATGCTTACCTGTGACAACACACAGCCCACGCACACACGCACACACACACGCATACATACACACACGCACACACACACGCACGCAATACATAACACACGCACACACACACGGCACGCATTACATACAACAGACGCAGCAGCAAAAAAAACGTTGCATTCATGTACATATTAAAGTGTACGTGAAACCCCTGTTTCAGCTCGAAGAGTTCTATAGGAAGGTGGGAGTTACAACTTCACGCTGACTTTGTGATACTTGCTTTTTAAATGTACTTTATGTAAGAATCAAGTGCATTCAGAGCTCCGTTGGTTGAGACAATAACAATCACAAACAAATGTTTAGTTCTCATCATAATTAAAACGATCCACGCTGACGTGTCACTTCGTTAATTTTTCCCGCGAAATCCGACCCGACTCAAATATAAGAGAAATCAGCCCAGAAGCTGTTCTACAACAACAACAACAGAGAGAGTCTGGGAAGCTCTCGTGTTTTAACTTCAACCACAACCTGCTCACAAACTGGCAATTTAAACCATTTGTGCTGTAAAATCCTAACATGTAGTCCTGAACGGATTCATTATTCTTACAGTACATACCGGACCTTTAAGCTGCCTTCCAATTGTGTACGTGCATTATAACGAGCGATGTTGAGTAAGAAATGTGCCACAGTGCACCTTAACACCCTCTCAGCCACAAGCCGCCGCCCATACGGAGCTCTTGGACGTCACGAAAAGAACGCGACTCGAGTCCAGGAGGAGAACGTTCACACAACAAACTGGTTCCTTTTGTCGTCTCGTTGGCGGTTCCCTCGTCCAACACCCCACCACAAACGACAGGGTTGCCCCCCCGACTGTCACTCTCTACTCTCTCTTATACGTATGTATTCATTTAAGTGTATTCATTGAAGCTTTTTGGGTCGTAATACATATCAAGTTAACCGCTACCGTCCGCCCCCCCCGAATCGAGGACGTGACAGCCGCTCATACCTGCTAAAGTTATACCTCATAGAGT
>PIJE02000829.1:215717-224209 GCA_002895965.2 Coryphaenoides rupestris
CTCTGACCGCAACGCAACCTTCTCCTACTTCCTCTGAGCTGCCGATTAGCGGACCCCGGACAACAACAAGAACAACAACAAGAACAACACCAACAACCATAACAAAATCCACAACAAGAACAACAAACCACAACAAGAACAACAACAACAACCAGAACAAATCCACAACAAGAACAACAACCAGAACAAGAACAACACCAACAACCATAACAAAATCCACAACAACCATAACAAAATCCACAACAAGAACAACAACCAGAACAAGAACAACAAGAACAACCACAACAAAATCCACAACAAGAACAACAACAACAACAACCACAACAACCACCACAACAACAACCACAACAAGAACAACAACCACCAGAACAACCACAACAACAACCACAACAACAACCACAACAACAACAAGAACAACAACAACCAGAACAACCACAACAACAACAACAACCACAACAACAACCACAAGAACAACAACCACAACAACAAGAACAAGAACCACCAGAACAACCAGAACAACAACCACAACAACAACCACAACAACAACAACAACAACAACAAGAACAAGAACCACCAGAACAACCACAACAACAACCACAACAACAACCACAACAACAACCACAACAAGAACAACAACCACCAGAACAACCAGAACAACCACAACAACAACTACAACAACAACCACAACCACAACAACAACCAACAACAACAACAACAAAAACAAGAAAACACTGAATTTGACATTTAATAACGAGATGTAACTTGTGGGTCAGCTGGAGTGACAGCCCACAGGTAGTCAACAGGCTTGGATGACTGCAGCCAATCTATTGTGCGGCTCGTTGACGAGAGGACTCTCCGTCTATCGAGAACCTTTTAGCCATGTTTTGTTTCCGCGGAACTCTGCCCTCCCTCGTCTCACACATGGAGAGGACGTGCATCTCCTTAAGTGCTTTCAAACAAAGTCCATTTTGATGTCAGCCGGGCGCTGCTTTTAGTTTCGGAGAAGGGAAAAAAAAAAAGAAAACCAGAGAGAGAGAAAAAGCAAAGGGGACAGGCTGAGCAAATCTTCTGTCAGTAGCGGCTAAGCTGATGAATTAATAACCGCTAATGGCGGCGCGGCGGAGTTACAGGTGAGTTAGTATGCTAATGCCGGCGCATTACAATCACTCTACGTTACGCCCGTGAGCTATAGGGGAAGAGAGACGCGCCGCTCGCCATCGACTGTAATCTGAGTTGTTTTTCACGGCAACCTTGGCGTTATTACGGCGAATACATACGCGTCAACGACAACGATGCGACCGCAGCGCCACAAACCAAACGGTTTCGCTCGATGAATGTCTCTTTGTGTATTTTTACGAAAGCTCGGCCGACCGGAGTCCGTCGCTGACGTCGGGCGCAGAGCTCGACCTTGACGTTGTTTCTCAGTCGACGTTTCAGTACAAACAAACACATTCTTGTATTACGCTATTAAATAAAGTCTTCTGTGTGAAGTCTATATCCATACATCCATCCATACATCCATTCCATTGCTATCCTCATGTGATCAAACTAGTGTGACTATCTTGTCCTTCGTATTTTTTTTTTGCATTTGGAAACACAGTTACTGCATGAATTAGCGAGATATTGAATCCAGTTGGTAAAAGATTGCACATCTTCCAATAGCAACCATGCAGTGTGCCATTGGTGAATGGATTACATTTATATCTTCGCTTTTATCCAAAGCGCTTCACAGTATTGCCTCACATTCACCCATTCATACACCGACGGTGGTGCCAACCATGCAAGGTAACAACCAACACGTCAGGAGCAGGTAGGGTTAGGTGGTGTCTTGCTCAGGGACACCTCCACTTAGCTAGGAGGTAGGCAGGTAGGGTTAGGTGGTGTCTGCTCAGGGACACCTCCACACTTAGCTAGGAGGAGCAGGTAGGGTTAGGTGGTGTCTTGCTCAGGGACACCTCCACACTTAGCTAGGAGGAGCAGGTAGGGTTAGGTGGTGTCTTGCTCAGGGACACCTCCACACTTAGCTAGGAGGAGCAGGTAGGGTTAGGTGGTGTCTTGCTCAGGGACACCTCCACACTTAGCTAGGAGGAGCAGGTAGGGTTAGGTGGTGTCTTGCTCAGGGACACCTCCACACTTAGCTAGGAGGAGGAGCAGGTAGGGTTAGGTGGTGTCTTGCTCAGGGACACCTCCACACTTAGCTAGGAGGAGGGGGAGGAGCCCCGGGGGATCGAACCAGCAACCTTCCTGTTGCCAGACAACCGCTCTTATTACCTCCTGAGCTACTGCCACCCGGAACAGATCCGACGGCAAAACATCAATCGTTTGCCGTTTAAAGGTTTCAGGTTTCAGGTTTCGTTTTTCGCTTCACAATAAGTCCCGTAACAAGTTTCCCGAGGTTGATCACGAGGCTGGAATACCAGGAACGCTTCCTACAAGTCAAACACTCCCACGCAGAGAGATCCGCTCACATTCCTTCCCCGCCAGCACTTGGCACAGAGCCGTGTGTTGTACTAAGGAGTGGAGATGAACGCTATGGGCCCCAGGAGCCTGTGCTGGACCCTGTCTCCAGGCAGGTCCCGTCTCCAGGCAGGTCCTGTCTCCAGGCAGGTCCCGTCTCCAGGCAGGTCCTGTCTTCAGGCAGGTCCCGTCTCCAGGCAGGTCTTGTCTCCAGGCAGGTCCTGTCTTCAGGCAGGTCCTGTCTCCAGGCAGGTCCTGTCTCCAGGCAGGTCCTGTCTTCAGGCAGGTCTTGTCTCCAGGCAGGTCTCATCTCCAGACAGGTCCCGTCTCCAGGCAGGTCCTGTCTCCAGGCAGGTCTTGTCTCCAGGCAGGTCCTGTCTTCAGGCAGGTCTCGTCTCCGGGCAGGTCCTGTCTTCAGGCAGGTCCTGTCTCCAGGCAGGTCCTGTCTTCAGGCAGGTCTCGTCTCCAGGCAGGTCCTGTCTTCAGGCAGGTCCCGTCTCCAGGCAGGTCTTGTCTCCAGGCAGGTCTTGTCTCCAGGCAGGTCTTGTCTCCGGGCAGGTCCTGTCTCCAGGCAGGTCCCGTCTCCAGGCAGGTCCTGTCTCCAGACAGGTCCCGTCTCCAGGCTGGATCAATCAGCGGCTCCTATCGTGGGAGAGATGCTCTGAGTCTCGTGGGAACACAACTCCTAACAGCAAGCAGCCAAGCTGTCAGGGTCTCCAACGTCAGGAGGTTCAGTATATCTCCATAGTATGGTCGTGTTAGTTTGGCGTGATAGCATCCAATAAGACGGTTACGACCGCATTGTTCTTTTGTTGTTTGTCCTACTAGCCGAGCAACGTGACTTAGACTACTGATGACTTTGTGCAAGGCTTGAGAAAGAGTCCGAAAGAAATGTCATTTGCTGTGAAGTCTCGATGAGTCATCCATTTTGAACCCAACGCTTTCCATCGAGTCTCTGATACGTTCACCTCATCATACAGTATATGGCATATTTTAATGTAATGTCATTCAACATTTGCATCTGCAGTCAAAACAACAAATGCAGATTTCTCGAACAACCTGAGGTCCTTTCACTTTAATTAATGATTTGTGATTAATTAAAAAAAGATAAATGTAATCACAGCAAAAATGACCTCTGGGCAATGTGACTGCTGAGACACGGGGAACCGAAGACGTCTTTTGTTGTCGGCGACTGAGCGCAGGAGCGCAGCAGCGCCGCGGACACGCCGGCCTCGCCTCACATCATAACCTGACGTCGTTCCCGTCTGCCCTTTACTTTACAATGGAGCGCCGCATTCAGACGCCCCTGTCTCACCTTGATCCGCCTCGCGCAGGGAAGGGAACGCCGAGTCAGCAACCGAGAACCCTCTCTAATGCACCGATCCATACCTCTGCCCTTCCCCCAGAGAGAGAGAGACAGAGAGAGACATAGAGAGACACAGAGAGACACAGAGAGAGAGAGAGAGAGAGAGAGAGAGAGAGAGAGAGAGAGAGAGAGAGAGAGAGAGAGAGAGAGAGAGAGAGAGAGAGAGAGAGAGAGAGAGACAAAGGGAGCGAGACAGCGAGGATGAGAGAGAGCGCTTCAAAAGGAGAGGAAGAGAGAGGGGGGAGGAGGAGGAGAGAGAGGAGGTGAGAGAGAGAGAGCAGGAGGGATAAGGAGAGAGAGAGACAAAGGAGAGAGAGACATAGACAGCGAGAGATCGAGGAGGAGAGAGAGAGCGTGAAAAAGAGAGAGAGGGAGAGAGAGGGAGGAGGAGAGAGAGGATGAGGAGAGAGAGAGAGAGAGAGAGAGAGAGGAGAGAGAGAGAGAGAGCAGAAGGGATAATGAGAGAGAGAGGGAGAGAGAGGGAGGAGGAGAGAGAGAGAGAGAGAGGAGAGATAGAGAGAGAGCAGAAGGGATAATGAGAGAGAGAGGGAGAGAGAGGGAGGAGGAGAGAGAGAGAGAGAGAGGAGAGATAGAGAGAGAGCAGAAGGGATAATGAGAGAGAGAGAGAGCGGGAGAGTTTGGACGCCGGCCAGAACAACTGTCTCCCTCCTCCTCCATGCCGGTCTTCATCATCTCATGCCTGAATGCCCTCTCTCCCCCCTCCTCCTCCTCTTCCTCCTCCTCCTTCTCCTTCTCCTTCATATCCACCCCCCTCCCCCTCCCTCCCCTCTACGTGATTGACTGACTTCAGCGGCGTCTTCCAGCCCAGCGATAATCACCTCGCCGGTGTAAGACGGCGCCACTCGTTATTTGTTCGCTGTAATCACTCGGCGTGGAGCGACAACTGCTACAAAGCCCGATTTACATAGAAATCACCGAATTACCGAGACGACGCTCCACTGCCGACGAACGAACGAAAGCCACGATTCCGAAGTAGGGTTACCTTGACGCCGTTCTGGTCCGGGCGGACTACAGTCTAGCTCTGGCGGTGGAGCTATATTAGGGGGCTAATGGCCAGGGAGCCAGCGGGCCTCTGCAGGCAGCCGGGGCGTTTTTTGCCGGCTCAGCAGTAAGTCGCAGAGTATTTTGTCATCAGGCGCCGCGTGCCCTCGTCCCCGTTCGTCCTTCCCGACCGGGCCTATCGATTCTCTCCTCGCGGTGCCTCCGTGGGCCCCGTCATTCATGGATAAGTAATAAGGTAACGCCACCGCCCGGCACGCACCGCGGCCGACGTCACCCGAGTCTGCAGTCCCGCGAGCCGTCAAGGTTCGGGAAGCGGGCCGATGAACCTCGAGAGTCGAACCGCATCTCGTTGAACACCTTCTCCGCCGCCGCCGCGCCCTGTTGTTTGCGAACGGCTCCGTTTCATTTGCATATTCCCGCACATTCTCGGTTCGCCGTCGCCGTCGGTACGGCAACCATATGTTCCCGGCGGGAACCGACCCGGACCGGACGGGGCCCCCCTCCTGGGAGCCTGACACCTCAACTGTCAAGGCCCGCAAATCCGAACAGACGTCGCTTGATTAAGGTCGGGCGGCCAGGTGCGTCTCGTCGGCGGCGACCCGACCCCGACGAGACGTACGAGTCCTTCATGAATGCGATCCGTTATTCTTTTTCCCTGCAAAAAAAAGACCGGGAGAAAAAAAATAGAAAGAAAAAGTCATTTCCATAAGCATGCTAATTCACATTTACATAGAGATGAAGCCGGATGCAAATGAGCGAACGTCCGCGCTCACCCTCGCGTCGGCGCTCTCCCGCCGCTCGCAGCGGATCCCCCTCGTAGCCGCGGCGGAGGCTTCGCCGGCGTTACCTGGAGGAATTTAAAATCCGTCGGAGTGTTCGAGTCAAATCGGAGCTGACGTGTGTGCGGAACGCGGTGCTAATATCATTATGGATTAATCACAAAACAACAGAAACCAAGAAATCACTATTTCCTTTGGGGAATTTAATATTAGTTTCATATAAACCCACATGCAGTGTTTTTTTTTAAAATGTGATCAGAATGCATGACGCCGGTGTGTGGTATGTAAATGTGTTGCTTAACAGATGTCTTCCTGTTGCACGCTGGCTGGCTGGCTGGCTGGCTGGCTGGCTGGCTGGCTGGCTGCCCCCTCGACGCGGAAATATTTAGCAAAAATGTAAAATAGCGTTACGCAAGCCTTCGCTTATCGCCGTTTGCGCGCTTAATCCCGTTGAGGAACTCCGCGCACGTCTCTCCCGGCGGGAGGCTAAGCGGAGGTCAGATCTCCGCAGGCGGCGGCGGTTTGACATTTTGTGTTAACGCCGCCGGGGACGCGTCGCTAGTCTGAGAGACGAGAGGACAACAGGACAACACGGGTGGAAAATGACGCGGAAATGAGACGCAATGGAGTGAAACGCAGTGAAATCAACGGGGATTCCTTTTTTTCGAGGATTTGAGGCAAATGTCATTATGGGAAAAAAGCCGACGGAATTATTGCGGAACAATTAAGAGGAGGAATCGTGCGGCGGTTGCAGCGGTGTTTCTGGGACCGGCGGAGGGCCCTTATTATGATGCGTCGTGTCGGAGAACCCGTGCGTCGTAGGAATTCCTGCTGCTACCCCGGGTGCTCGGATAAAAAAAGAAAAATATGTGTTTTTCTTACCGTTGTGGATGTTGTGTTTGGGATGATTCAGTGAGGAGGACAGACCGCCGCTCGGTCAGCGAGAGGAGCAGGCCCCGGTGATGGAGCACGGAGACGGGAAACGACTTCATCCGTTTCCGAAGCCATCCCGCACCACAGCTGGACGAGGCGGAGACATCGCCGTGAGATGTCTCAGCCTCATCCTCCTCCTCCTCCTCCTCCTCCCCCTCCTCTTCCTCCTCGTCCTCCTCTTCCTCCTCCTCCTCCTCCTCTTCGCTGCGACGCCGCAGATATTGGCACAGGGCTTCAGAGTTTAGCTGCAGATCCTCGTGGACCAGTGAGATCTTCTTCATCTTCGTCACGACAGGGTTTGAGAGAAGACGTGCCATCTGCCTCTCTCTCTCTCTCTCTGTCTGTCTGTCTCTCTCTCGTCCTGTCTGTCCCGTCTGGTCCTCTCTCTCTTCTCCTGTCTGTCTGTCTCTCTCTGTCTGTCTCTCTCTCTCTCTCATCTCTCTCTCTCTCTCTCTCTGTCTGTCTTCTCTCTCTCTCTCTCCTGTCTTCTCTCTCCATCCGTTTCCTCTCCTGAACTAACGTTTCCTGTCTCTTCACTCTGAAAAAAATGTTAATTACTCGTGGTCCTTTTAACGTCTCCTGAAGGGCATATTTATAGGATTAGGCTCATTTTACAGCCACTCAGCAGAGATTGGCCGAGGGCTCTGCTACGACAGCCACACTATATCTCCCTGAGATCCTGAGCCACAAACGCGACGGGGCACGGCGACAGATACGAAATCGATCGATCGATCGATTCCACTTGTAACGTAATCCTTAGTTTAATTGTTGCAATGAAACTATGCAGTATATTCAAGCAAATGCGGAATCAACCCAATCGATGGAAAGGGCCGTTCCCAGTGGAGAGAGGTTCCTTTCTATCGGCACTGATAAAGCGAGGCCAACAGAACGTGTTGATCAGAAAGAAGGAACACGGTCGCATCAACAGTCAAATGTGAAATGGATTTAAATTGCTCACACACTGACAGCATCACCTTTCCAATTATGAATGCTTGCCTAGTCTGTTTTATTCTTATCGTGATGTACCTCAGCGGTGTATCGCTGTCTCTCTTTCGACAAGCATCTGCCAAATGCCCTGAATGTAAATGTAAATGTAAATGTAAATGTAAATGTAACTGCGGCTTAAAGCAGATACTGTATATACTGTACACGCCATTTGTCATAATAATACTCAATTATTTAATACATCTGGATTCATAGCCTATATTCCCCATTCCTACATTCTCTCGAACAGATGATAGTGTTTTGTTTTTTCTATCTTTATTATGTATATTGTGCTATTCTCAATATATATATACTGGATATAATAATATTATATACACAGAGTGGCCCTGTGTTGTGATGTAGTTGTAACTGGTTCTTACTTTCTGAACTTTCTTAACTCCAGCTCTCTGGCTGTTAGGTTGTCTGGCAATCTTCAGGTTTGGAATGCCAGAACAGAACATGCACCACCACCACCACCACCACCACCACCACCACCTCCATTACCTCCACCATCTATACCCCCTCCACCACCACCACCACCACCACCACCACCACCACCACCTCCATTACCTCCACCATCTATACCCCCTCCACCACCACCACCACCACCACCTCCACCACCACCACCTCCATTACCTCCACCATCTATACCCTCCACCACCACCACCACACCACCACCACCACCTCCACCACCACCACCTCCATTACCTCCACCATCTATACCCCCTCCACCACCACCACCACCACCTCCACCACCACCACCACCACCACCACACCACCACCACCACCACCACCACCTCCATTACCTCCACCATCTATACCCCCTCCACCACCACCACCATCACCACCACCACCTTCTCCTACAACACCACCACCATCACCTCCTCTAACCAACCTCCACCACCTCCACCACCACCATGACCTCCACCACTTGCTCATCCACTCACCCC
>PIJE02000830.1:0-12201 GCA_002895965.2 Coryphaenoides rupestris
AGTATATACTTATACTGTATATCTATATATACTTATATATTCCTTATATACTACATATTCCTAATATAGTATAGATACTTATATATTCCTTATATATTTATATATTCCTTCTATATTTATAGATACTTATATATTCCTTATATATATATACTGATATATTCCTTATACTGTATTTATATATACTTATATATTCCTTATATATTTATAGATACTTATATATTCCTTCTATATTTATATGTAATGATATTCCTTATATATTTATATACACTTGTATATTCCTTATATATTTATATATACTGATACAGTATATTCCTTAAATTTTACATACACTTTATATCCACATGTTAAGCTATCTACTGTATATCCATCTATATTGACCTCTATATATCTCTCTATATCTACATCTATAAAGAGACAACAGAGATGAAAGGATACTTACAGTACTTGATCAGAAGTAATACAACAACAACAGGAACAACAGCAGCAGCAGCAGCAGCAGCAGCACCAGCAGCAGCACCAACAACAAATAATGTGAAGTGAAGAAAATAATGTATCCAGAGAGGAGCTACAAGGAGAGGAAGTAGAAATGTGTTAGTATGACACACACACACACACACCCTTCTATATTTATATATACTTGTATATTACTTATATATTTATAGATACTTATATATTCCTTATACATTTATATATACTGATATATTACATATATATTTATATACGCTTGTATATCCCTTATATATTTATATATATATACTGATATATTCCTTATATATTTATATATACTATATTGTTGTCGCAGCCGGCCACCGAGGAGCATAAGAGGAGAGCTATGGAAGCATTATTCGTTCCCGGCATTCTCACTTTGGCCCATAGAGGGAGTCACTGAGACACAGCCGCCTAGACCGGCAATCATCCGAATTGGAAAAACCTGCGCCTTGTTAGAGGAGACTTAAGAAGTTTGGCATGTCTTTAAAAACCCTCACTAACAGGTGCACCTTCGAGAGCATTCTCTCTGGTTGCATTCCTGCCTGGTTCAGCAGCTGCTCCACTGCCCTCAAGACCCTCCAGAGGGTGGTAAACAGTGGAGCGCATCATCGGCTGCCATCTCCCCGCCGTGCAAAGCATCGACCACACAATGCCTTAGGAAAGCACAGAAAATCATTGAGGACTACAGCCACCCAGGCCATGGACTGTTCACACTGCTGCCGTCTGGTAGACGTTACCGGAGCATCTAGACACAGACTACCAGACTCTAAAACCCCCCAGATCATCAGGCTTCTCAACCAGCAACACCAATCTCATTGATCATATTGATCACTTGACATGTACATTTATAACATTGATAATATTTAGATTATTCAATTACTTCTGGATACATATGCCAGATTCCCTGTGCTATATTTAAATAATCATTCTGCTTCTGATTCTTCTATTTCTGCTATTCCATGCCATATTTCTGCTCCTACTGCCCTCACCTCTGCATCTGCCCTTCCTTACTTGTACATTTATAATCCTCAATATTAAATAGTTCTGGATTCATGAGATATATGTACAATCTGTTGTAGAAGAAGGCTGCATAGTATTCTGCTGTTGGTAAGTGGAGAAACAGAATCAGTGTTGTATTTCTGAGCTATTCTTGTAGATGAACTGGTAGAGCCATTTTCTTAAAAGCTAATCCTGTAGCAGAACTGGTAGAGGTATTGATCTTAAACTACCTGTAGCAGTGTTGGTATTTTACTTAAACTAACATTGTAAACTAACCTATTGCAGTGTTGGTTTTACTTGAAACTAATCTTGTAGCAGTGTTGGTAGAGGTATCTATCGTAAAGTAACTTGGATAAGTGTTGGTTTGTTGGGGTAGTGTTGGTACTTTCTAAAAGGGAATCTTGTTGTAGTATTGCTGGCAGAGATATTGGTCAAACTCACTTATTACAGAGCTGTTGTTGTAAACTTGACAGGGATCATTAGCATATTAATAGGTGTACACGCCCAGGGATAATCACCCAGTTTCGGGCATTCAGCTGTAGTCAATTGAGGTAACGACAAGGAGGAGCTTAACCCTGCATGAGCCCCCCTTGTGTACTTCGTTACTAATACAGAGCTAGTATCTTAGCGTCAGCTGTAGCGTCAGGCCCTGTGAACGACAACCCAGAACAAAGACAGGGGAGTCATTCTGTGGGAGTCCGTCCAGGGAGTCCTACAGCTACAGGTTAGTCCTACACATTCCCTCCTCCTGTGCTAGCCATGTGCCTACAGTCTGGACATCCTACCGCGGCAGGTGTCACCGAAGACCCTCTACTCGCTGCCGCTACCCCTCCAATCTCCTCTACCCTACGATCTCAACCTACACAGGCCTTGATGTAAGAGGGGGACTCTGGAATTGAGAATCGTCGGTCAAGAAAACTGAGACCATTCTGGCCTACACCGCCCTCCAGTCTCTCCACTTCCTGGCTCTCACAGAGACCTGGATCACCCCGGAAAATTCCGCCACCCCTGCCGCCCTTTCCACGACCTACTCTTTCACACACACTCCCCGACCCTCTGGGCGAGGTGGGGGAACAGGACTCCTCATCTCTCCAAAGTGGTCATACCAGGTCCTTCCCCTGGAACACCTGACCAGATCTGCACTTGAACTCCATGCTGTATCTGTTACCCTTCCGATCAAGCTCAACATTGCCGTCATCTACCGACCACCGGGTCCTCTTGGCGACTTCTTCGATGAGATGGATGCCCTCCTCAGCTGTTTTCCTGAAGATGGCACCCCACTTGTCATTCTGGGTGACTTAAACATCCAGCCAGAGAAGTTACAATCACCTGAATTCATCAACTTCTTTGCCACATTCGGTTTGGCGCTCACTCCTTCTCCTTCCACCCACAGAGCCGGGAACCAACTTGACCTTGTCTTCACAAGGTCCTGCACCACTTCGGCACTCTCTGTTACCCCCCTCCCTGTGTCTGATCACCATTTTGTTGCTTTCTCCCTCCCCCTAAAATCTCCCACCTCCCTACCTACTACGTCTCACATCGTCACCTCCCGTAAGAACCTGAAAACTCTCTCTCCCTCTACTCTCTCTGCAACTGTCCTCTCCTCACTACCTCCCCCCCAACAATTCTCCCTCTTGTCAGTAGAGGAAGCGTCCTCCACTCTGACTTCTTCTCTCTCCTCATCCTTCGACTCACTCTGTCCACTTATCTCCAGACCAGCACAAGCCTCTCCTCCACCTCCCTGGCTGTCCGAAACTCTGCGGGCTCATAGAACAGAGTTGCAGGCAGCTGAGAGAAAATGGAGAAAATCTGACTCTGCTGATGATCTCTCTCACTACCTCCACCTCCTCTCATGTTTCACCTCTACTGTGTCAGCAGCCAAATCTGCCTTCTATCTTACAAAGATCAACTCTTCCGCCTCCATCCCCAGGAAACTTTTTTCCATGTTCTCCTCCCTCCTCAACCCTCCCTCCCCTCCTCCTCCCTCCTCCCTCTCGGCTGATGACTTTGCCACCTACTTTACAAAGAAGGTGAAGGACATTACCTCCTCTTTCACCCCTGCTTCTTCCCTCACTCTCCCTTCACCCACCCCTACCAGCCTTACCTGCTTTAACCCCCTCTCCTCTGAAGAAGTCAACAGGCTTGTGACATCCAACCATGCCACCACCTGCCCCCTTGACCCAATCCCATCCTCTCTTCTCCAAGACATCTCGGGCGACATCCTTCCCTTCCTCACCACCCTAACTAACACCTCCCTCACTTCAGGCCTGATTCCGACTGCCTTCAAGACCGCCAGAATCAAGCCACTCCTTAAGAAACCCACCCTGGACACCACCGACGTCCGACACTACAGACCTGTGTCTCTCCTATCATTCCTCTCCAAAACTATAGAACGTGCTGTCTCCACCCAACTATCATCCTATCTCTCCGAGAACAACCTGCTCGACCCTCATCAGTCAGGCTTCAAAGCGGCGCACTCCACGGAGACGGCCCTGCTTGCAGTATCAGAGTCCCTTCGCGACGCCAGAAGCTCTTCCCTCTCATCCGTGCTCATCCTCCTTGACCTGTCCGCCGCTTTCGACACAGTGAACCACCAGATTCTTCCTCTTCACCCTGGCAGAGCTTGGCATCACTGGAACTGCGTTATCCTGGTTCACTTCCTACCTGACAGATCGCACTTATCAGGTCACATGGAATGGCTCCCTGTCCAGACCCTGCACCCTTGACACCGGAGTACCCCAAGGCTCAGTACTGGGACCCCTTCTGTTTTCTTTATACATTAGAACTCTCGGCTCTGTAATCATATTCTCCTACACTGTATCCTAACAGCAAGGCCAAATTCTTCCTCCTGTGTCCTCGCAGGTTTTAAGTGATGCATATAATGCCACGATTGCACATTCGCCATCGTCGTCCTGTGTAGTTCTGGGTTTCACTTGCCTCTTGCATCGTGGATCAAGGACAGACTTGCTGTTGTCTATTTCGAACCTCAACTCTATCTGAGGCACCTGCTATCGCCATCTGTCTGTCCCATAACAGTTTACATTTCTCCCACTCAGTGAACGCCTCTCGTAGATATGGAAAATCCTAGTTTGGGTCTCCCACCCTCTCATATATTCGGCCGGTGGCTACTTTCGACGTGAGATTAGAGACGTTATTCGGGAGGATTTTAGCCGTTTTCCCCTGATGGACAACTTTTGCTTTGCCATTTTCCAACTCCCATCCAGACAATCCTTCACCGTAAACCAAAACCAGATACCTGAACCAGGACACAAAATACTACAGTATAAACCGTGGCTTAATGGGTTTGTTGGGCAGTGGCATGAACTAGTCGCTCACCCCAGAGTCTTTTTACGGGCTGTCCCATTTCCACAGCTTTCCCACCGGTGAGGGGAATTTCCCTGAACTCTTGATAAGAGTCCCCCGGTGCTGGTTGACCCTGAACTCCAGGGGCTGAGGGGTAGTGTTTTTTTCTACGGATTGGCCTTTGTTTACTTGTACGTCTAGCCGATTAAGCATACTTTCTCAACATTTTTCCTCAAATTTTTCCTACATCAATCGGTCTTCTAACTCAGGAATGTTACCTCTGCCGTTAGGCATCTCATTCAGGAATATTACCTCTGCAATCAGGCAACCGACTCAGGAATGTTACCTCTTCAATCGGGCATCCAATTCAGGAATGTTACCTCTGCAATGGACCTTTCCCTATTCAAGCAGCAAGTCCCGCCCCCCCTAGTTACTGTTGCTATGGCCCACAAGCTTTCCCACAGCTCTGCAGCATGTTACCGAAATGGCCACTGAACAACGACCCCCTGCTGATAATTCTCTCTCAAGGATTCCTGACAATATCGCTGTATGTTATTTGCCAAATGGCGCGAATTTATCTGAGAGAGTTCTACAGAAAGGCCTGAACTATTTGACACAAGGATATATCTGTGACATTCGGATTTCGGACGGAGCAGACGACAACATAAAACTTGATGCTAAGTGTTGGCGATCTATGCGGAAGACACAAACGCCTCACAAACTCTACATTGAAATTCGTCAGGACAAAATCGTGGAGTCCTACAGCACATGTAAAGCAGGGTGAGTACGTTAGTGATGTGTTTACAATGAAAATAAGATCTGCTAACTACTAGCTACAATGGGCTAATCACCTAGCTATGCTAATCACACGATGGCGTGGTAACAATCTGGTCCTAGCGAAAAAAAAAAATTCACTGCTCAATGTACCTGTACACTGAAATAGGTGACAAATAAACCTTTGAATTTGAACTAATTAACTAGCTTTGTAGATTTTGGTGTCGGCGCTGCTGTAAATTGATGTGTGGAGTCGCTATCAACCATTTGATTGTTGCACTTGTGAACGTTCAGTGTTTTAAGTACATCATAAAAACCACTGCATTCAGTAATTGCCTTATCAGATACAGCACCTGGAAATAACTCACAAAAGTGACAGAACCACTTTGATCACATCCAATCAATGCTTTGAGGGTTGTGCTTGACTTATAGTCACTATAAAGCTGACTCTGTAAAGCCAGTGCAGATGGCACCTGGGTCTTACATTCAGTACCATCAATAATGACTAAAGTAGAAGGACATAATTTTTTTAAGTTTTCAGGCATGTTTTTAATAATAATGTCTCTATGAGGCCATATGTAGTTGTCCAAATTTAAAATACATAAGCTCTATCCATGTATTAAAAACAAGTCCTGCAGACTGCATGGATACTCCAAATCTGGATGAAACGCGCTCCCTGTGTCTGGATATCTGTGGTCATTATTGCACGTTCCCCAAGCGCATCTAAGAACCATGTTGTTCTAACTAAATGTAGCTGTAGTCTAATCTTATTAGGGTGCCTTTGCAATGCAAAGCACACTATTACTCTCCTGCATACTTATTATTTATTCTTCCGTACATTTTTCGGCGCGGAACTAGTCTCACAGCGTTGCCAGCACACACGCAAAAAATACATCAAAACATGCGCCTTGACCGGGAATCGAGTGCTACTACTTTGTTTGTACATACCATTATTACTTTCCGAAATATTCAACATTTAACAGCATTTTTGCCCCATTGAAATGAATGGGGGTGAGTGTTCAAAATGTGTCCAAAACCACTCATATTCAACCTCTTCCCATTCATTCATACATTCAGGTAGAAACTCCATTCAAACATTAAAACGTTCAACTTGGATGAATTCACACATGATTTCACAATTTTCATAACATTCATACTTTTGACACAATTACAGTTCAAACTTAATTGATTTTTCAGCTCCTCAGACAGTTTAACATGGGTGTGTATTGCGTGGGTTAGAGCGGGTGACGTCAGGTTAGAGCGTGGAGCAGACGAAAAAAAAAGAAATTATATTTTTAAAACTGCCATCCCGCCCACATACGTAATCTATACATCAAAATGTAGCTACACTCGTGACGGTCACATATATGTAACTATGGAAACAAACAGACTTATACTTTTGGATTTATGAGCCTCGAAGTAACACCATTGCAGACTCCAAAGCCCGTATTTTCACGCAGTTTCAAGCTGTCACCCTCCTGCAACAGAAGGTTTCCACCACTGATCACGCCATTTTAAAACTGCCATCCCGCCCACAATATTAACTCCACATACGTAATCTATACATCAAAATGTAGGTACACTCGTGACGGTCACATATATGTAACTATGGAAACAAAGGGATTTATACTTATTGATTTATGAGCCTCGAAATGACAGGAGTCCCCACCGTATTAGCTCATTAAATTACATGACAATGACTAAGCAGTTTTTGTCCCGCTTGTTATCTGTGGACACGTGGCTATGGCGGTGAGGCCATAGCCACGCCCCCTTGTCGCGCCAATGGCGGTGACACAATAGCCACGCCCCCTCGTCGCGCACACAGAAGGGGTGTGGCTATGGCGTCACCGCCATAGCCACGCCCCTTCTCTGTGAGAAGGGGTGTGGCCGTAATTTCACATAACACACAATCTATTTTTTTGTCTGTATACTGTGTGTGTGTGTTTTTGAGTATAGGCCTATGTATTTAATGTTGTGTTTATGCTGTGTGTGTGCTTTGTGTATGTAATTGTTGATTTAAGGTCAAGACCTAGTGATGACCTTGCTAATACAAAAGTACCGTTTTATTTGTAGGTATTGTTAGTGTGCTAATGAAACATTACTTTAAAGTACATATGTGTATCTCTCTACTCCTCTCCTACACATCTGTGTGTGTGTGTGTGTGTGTGTGTGTGTGTTATCGCTTGCTTATATGGCAGCAGGCACCCTCAAAAGTTCCCTGGAATTTTTCTAGTTGGTTATTATTCTCCGCGTGACTGACAGGTTGGAAAGGTCCATCAGGCATCCGACTCAGGAATATTACCTCTGAGTCAGGGCATCCGACACAGACCCAGCTACACCGGGAATCCGGTACAGGACAGCTACCCATATGACCGGGCTAAACGGCACTTCATATAATACTTTTCCTTTGTTGCTCTTGTGAAAAAAATAATTTACTCAAATGATTTGTTCTTGGTTGCATCAAATTCAAATTGACTTCATGTAATTAAATGAGCCTAAATAAAAGGCCTCAAGTTGGAAATACAGACTGGGCTGGCTTTTTCTCTTCGGCCTTTCACCAAGGCCGAGGTCAGGGATCTTGGGCTTAAAAAGGTTGATGACCACTGGGTTACAGTATCTTATAGTGGAAGTGCACGGTCACAATTTGGCCCTCTGGTAGTGATGATAAAATCTATCATCAAAGTTGCCCATCCCTGGCCTACAGGGTGATTATCCCAGCACAACAATAGGGAGGCGGGCGTGTACACCTCTCTTAATAGGCAAGTGTAAAATTATCCCTGTCAAGCAAATCTGCAATAAGTGAGTTTGAGAAATATCTCTGCCAACACTGCTACAACAATACTACAACAAGATTACTTTTTAAGAAAGTATCAACACCACCACCACAGCAAAAAACCAACACTGTTGTATAGGTTAATTTACAATAAATACTTTGACCAACACTGCTACAACATTAGCTTCCAGTATCCTCTACCACAACAGTAAAACCAATACTGCGATAGCTTACTTTAAGAAAAATAGTTCTACCAGCACTGTTAAAAGATTCATTTCAAGTAAAACCAACACAGCAATAGGTTAGTTTACAAGATTAGTTTCAAGTAAAACCAACACTGGAATAGGTAGTTTAAGATAAATAGCTCTACCAACTCATCAACAAGAATAATATCTTGTCACCATTGAGGACATCGAAGTCTCCCCTGCACCCACGGCAAGGAACCTTGGCGTGGTACTGGATGACCAGCTGTCCTGCAACGCCAACATTACCTCTGTGGCCCGATCTTGTAGAAGTGCTCTCTACAACATCCGCAAGATCCGGCCCTTCCTCACACGTGAAGCAGCGCAGATCCTGGTCCAAGCGCTCGTTATCACTCGTCTCGACTACTGCAACTCTCTCCTGGCTGGACTCCCCGCCTCAACAATCAAGCCCTTACAACGCATCCAGAACGCAGCAACACACCTCGTGTTCAACCTACCTAAATTCTCCCATGTAACCCCCCTCTTCCGCAACTTCCACCGGCTCCCGGTAATCGCTCGCATTCGATTCAAGACACTGGTACTGACTTTCATGGCTGTCAACGGAACCGCCCCTATTAATGGCACTTAGCATTGTTGTTCGTTCTCAGATGTTGTATCATGCTTAGAATTGCACGCCTGCCCAGCTACTTATGCAGGCAACTTGGCAATTATGAAACTCGTTCTATTCGTCTCGTAAATGAATGCTCGAAAACAGCTCTATTCTTATCTTCAGGTACCACAGTGATATATTGCTGCCTCTCCTTCAACAAATGTACTCTTTGTAAGTCGCTTTGGATAAAAGCGTCTGCCAAATGCCCTAAATGTAAATGTAAATAATTGCTAGGTTAAGCCCTGACTGGTAAACAGCAAGCTTGCCCACATAAAACATAGATACATAGATATAAGTAAGATTTGAACCATGGTTTGGGTATGGCAGGGTTAGAGGTCAGATGTTGAAGTTTAAGGTGAGGGTTACACCTCCTCCTCTCACCTTCTGGACGCACTCGTCGAAGAACTCGAGACAGACGTGGCGGTCGCTGACAAAGGAGCACTCCTCGATGAACTGGGTGAACATCTGGGTCCGGGTCATCTGGATGTAGAACTTCTGCTGGGTCCTGTCCCGGGACTTTAGGAACCCTGCAGGGTGTGGGGGGGGGGGGGAGTAGTCTTGAATGATTAAGTTAATACTTCAATGATTATCATGATATTATGCTATGTGATGATCTTTCACTGTACATTCTAACATTTCATTTTATTTCTTGACTAGTGCAAAGAGAGACAGTAAGAGAAATAGAGAGATTAGAGAAAGAGAAAGAGAAAGACAGATGGAGACAGAGAGAATCTATTAAACACAAATAAACACTGTGACAAATAGACACGGGTGTGGCGGGACCTCCACCCACCCTGGAGGTTGAAGAGGGAACTGCAGTCGGTGGTGGTGTCGGACGGGGCCTGGGTGATGGGAAGCAGGAAGCCCCGGTAGCCCCTCAGCACGCCGCTCATGAAGCGCAGGAAGGCCTCCTGGATCTCTAGCTCCAGCTGCTTCTGCCGCCGGTAGATCTGGTCGTAGTCCGTCAGCAGGAACTCCAGGGTCGCCTCCTCCTGGCCCGGAGTGCAAACTGCACCCGGAGGGAGGTGGAAGAGAGGAGAGGGGCCGGTTAGAGACACGCTGGTGGTTCAAGCGAGAGGGGGGGGGACCGTGGAAGTGGACGGTCGCAGGGGTGGGGAGGGGAGGGGTGGGGGAGGGGGGGCCGAGTGCATAGGGTGTTTCACTCCAATCCAAAAGGTTTTGGGTTCGATCATGTTTTAGAAATGTTGCGTCGGAAATACTCGAGTATTGACAATACAGCCACGCCACTTAAAAAATATAACTGTCGACCTTTTTTGGGTTGCGCTTCAAATATGAAGCAACATTTGGGCAACATGTGTGCTTTGTGCTCTAGAGTTGAGGCAGGGTGTGACGGACGGGCGGTTGAGGCACATCTGGGCGCCTGGGCGTCGTCGTCACTCACTCTGTTCCAGGGTCTTGTGCAGGTTGGTCAGGGAGTTGAACAAAATCTTGCCGTGCTTCCTGGGAAAGGATCGCCACGACAACGGCTTCTTGTCCTCCGTTCTGAGAAGACAGGAGGAGAGAGGGAGAGAGAGAGAGAGAGCGAGGGTTTGGGACGGAGCATTCTAACAGGCATGTGCTAGTAAGCGATGGTATATGCATGTCAAAAAGCTGAGGACCAGCACTGTGGAGACCAGCGGTGTGGGGACCGGCGGTGTGGGGACCGGCGGTTTGCAAATGAGCGGGTGTGTAAACCAGTGCCGTAGGGACACAGCATACACCTCTGACTTCCGATGCCACTCGGAGACCTGCCACCTGCAGAAGTATTCGGACGATTCTGCATGTGTTGGCCAGATCACTGGGGGAAGGGATGAGGAGTATAGGGGCTGGGTGAGCAAATTTGTTGAGTGGTGTGGGCTGAACGAAATGCAGCTCAACATCACCAAGACAAAGGAGATTGTGATAGACTTCAGCAGGAAGAAGACTATCCCCCCCACACCCATTTCCATAAAGGGCGTGCCCGTGGACATTGTTAAGGACTACAAATACCTGGGAGTTCACCTGGACAACGGACTAAACTGGGCCAAGAACACTGAGGCTGTGTACAAGAAGGGCCAGAGTAGACTCTACTTCCTGAGGAGGCTCAGGTCCTTCAACGTATGCAACACCATGCTAAAGATGTTCTACCAGTCAGTCGTAGCCAGTGTGATATTCTATGGGGTTGCATGCTGGGGCAGCAGGTTGAGGTCAGCTGACGCCAACAGGATCAGTAGGATAGTCAGGAAGGCGGGCTCGGTCCTGGGGGTCCAACTGGACTCCCTGGCGGTGGTGCGGAGAGGAGAATGTTGCGCAAGATGCATAGCATCATGGGCAACAACCTCCACACCCCTCCACCAAATGCTGACCTCATATAAAAGCACATTCAGTAATAGACTCATCCAACCCAATGTACAACAGAACGCCACAAGAACTCCTTTATCCCGGTTGCCATCAGGCTGTACAATGCATCCACCTCAGGCGTGAGAGGAACAAGGGAGACACAGCGACCTGAGGTCAACACACGATACCATGCTAATGGTACACAAGCTAAGGTCAATTACAGCCACATCACTCAGCAATCCTGCACTTTATCAACTTTATCACTTATCAACTTTTATCACTTATCACTTATCACTTTCCACTGTCACCTTATAATGTATCCACCAACACCTGCTGACAACGTAGTCCACAGTGTAGACCTTCTCTACCTGCACTGTTAGTTATTGGTAATATTTACCATGCAGACAGCCTACAATACTGTAGTTATTGGTAATATTTACCATGCAGACAGCCTACAATACTGTAGTTATTGGTAATATTTACCATGCAGACAGCCTACAATACTGCCAAACGCTGGTTGTTGATACATGTTTGTTGTTTTTGTTTTTTCAATGCAGTCCCTCCTTAGACTGTATATTGTGTGGTGTATATTTCTCCCCTGTGTTCTTCTGACTTGTATGCTGCACGATAAGTTCCCTCGGGATAATTAAAGTCTTCTTGAATCTTGAATCTTGAATCTTGAAAAGCCTACG
>PIJE02000830.1:20777-52095 GCA_002895965.2 Coryphaenoides rupestris
TCTCTGAAGTGGCGTTACAAGAGGACAGGAGAAGTCGAGAAGGTCAGAGTAGGAGACCTTTGGGCAATCCTCGGGAAGGAGCTCCTGACACTTCGGAGAGCGGAGAGTGGCATTTCTAGCCAATCCCTTTAAGTTGACCAAGCATCTTTTTGGCCAGAAAAGGACTGGCCACTTGACACCATCAACGACCATCTCAAGTGCACCTACAATGATACCAGAAGAGACTAACCACTGGGCTTGTGTGATGCGCGTGTGAACACCACCAAACCGACAGCAGACTTCAATCTGAAGGAGCCCAACCTGAGAGAAGTGGAGGAAGTGATGAAGAGAGCAAAATCTAGTTCACTACCAGGCTCAAGCGGAGTGCCATATAAGGTCTATAAGAGCAGTCCGAAGCTACTCCATCAGCTTTGGAAGGCCCAAAAGGTGATCTGGAGGAGAGGGAAGATCGCCCAGTCATGGATAAACGCTGAAGGGGTGTACACCGATTTAGGATTCCCAAGAATCGTCTGGCCCAACATGACAGTAGTCGAAGGCTTTGAGCGGAAGCTGAGCAGCTATCTCCGCGGATGGCTGGGCTTGCCATGCAGCCTGAGCTGGTACGTTGAGAGCCATGGTTCCCCTGCTGCTGCTGTGTGACTCCGGGTCCTCTGACACACCTGAGCTCTGTCTGCAGCTAGAGCTTCAGCCGTCTTCTGACTCTGAATAGCTGTCCTCTAGAGGTGGGGCTTAAGGGATCCTATTATGCTTTTCAGTCTTTCCTGTCATATCTGTCATGTCATGTTACAATGTTGGATATTCATATTAAACATGCCCAAAGGTTCATATAATGAGGTAAACGAATGAAGAAGTAATTCCTGGGAGCAAAACATGAAGAAAAAACGAACATTTGAACACAGGTTCAGTTGTGGCCAACCCTCCTGAAGTTGTTCCACGAGAGCTCTCTGTTGTTGTTCAGCATGTCTCCAGAAAGTGCAGTTTCGGTTGTGAAGGAAAGTTAAATGTCATCTGCCATCTAGGGCCGTGGGCACGTAACATTATATCACTGAAATATGTCTTCTATTGATATTTTATTTTATTTTTATTATTCTGTTTATTTCTCTATTGTTTTATTGGATTGCTATGGAACCTGGCACAATAATTTCCTTCGGCATTAATATATTTCTATCTTATCTTAATTGGACCAAATTGCTTGACCAAAGTTATAAGTGCCCACATTCAATAAGTTAAAAGTTGGCATTTTATTTAAGTATGCAAATATAGAACATCCATAGATATTTATATAGATCTAGATATCTATTTAAAAAAAAAATCTAGATGTAGCTACAGTTGTGGTTAAAAGTTTACATACACTTGTAAAGAACATGTACTGTATGTCATAGCAGTCCAGAGTGATAGTGATTGGAGCACATACTTCTTTGTCACAAAAAACATTCATGAAGTTTGGTTCTTTTATGAATTTATTATGGGTCTACTGAAAATGTGACCAAATCTGCGGGGCCAAAAATATACATACAGCAATGCTAATATTGGTTGCAAGTCCCTTGGCCATTTTCACCTCAATTGCTTTTGGTAGCCATCCACAAGCTTCTGGCAAGCTTCTGGTTGAATCTTTGACCACTCCTCTTGACAGAATCGATTCAGCTAAATTGTTGGCTTTCTGACATGGACTTGTTTCTTCAGCACTGTCCACATGTTCTCGATGGGGTTTAAGTCAGGACTTTGGGAAGACCTTAATTCTAGCCTGATTTAGCCATTCCTTTACCATTTTTGATGTGTGTTTGGGGTCATTGTCTTGTTGGAACACCCAACTGTGCCCAAGACCCAACCTTCTGGCTGATGATTTTAGGTTCTCCTGAAGAATTTGGAGGTAATTGTCCTTCTTCATTGTTCCATTTACTTTCTGTAAAGCACCAGTTCCAATGGCAGCAAAACAGGCCCAGAGCATAATACTACCACCACCATGCTTGATGGTAGGCATGGTGTTCTTGGGGTTAAAGGCTTCACCTTCTCTCCTCCAAACATATTTCTGGTCATTGTGGCCAAAGAGCTCAATTTTTGTTTCATCTGACCACAGAACCTTCCTCCAGAAGGCCTTTTCTTTGTCCATGTGATCAGCAGCAAACTTCAGTCGAGCCTTAAGGTGCCGCTTCTGGAGCAAGGGCTTCCTTCTTGCACGGCAGCCTCTCAGCCCATGGCGATGTAAAACACGCTTGACTGTGGACACTGACACCTGTGTTCCAGCAGCTTCTAATTCATTGCAGACCTGCTTTTGGTGGTTCTCGGTTGACTCTTGACCATCCTGACCAATTTTCTCTCAGCAGCAGGTGATAGCTTGCGTTTTTCTTCCTGATCATGGCAGTGACACAACTGTTCCATGCACTTTATACTTACGAACAATTGTTTGCACAGTTGATCTCGGGACCTGTAGCTGCTTTGAAATTGCTCCAAGTGACTTTCCTGACTTGTTCAAGTCAATGAGCCGCTTTTTCAGCTCCGTGCTGAGCTTTGTGTCTGAGTCTAATGATTGTATCAAATGAGTCATATTTAAATGGTCTCAGAGAAGGCACCAGCTGTAGTCAATCATAATCACTCACAAGAAGTTAAGAGGCCACAAAGCTAATTTGATTGACACAACTTTCTACATCACCTAAATTGATCATTCATGTTGCTGTATGTATATTTTTGACCCAGCAGATTTGGTCACATTTTCAGTAGACCCATAACAAATTCATAAAAGAACCAAACTTCATGAATGTTTTTTGTGACAAAGAAGTATAGATTTGTAGCCTGGAAATCCAGACCCACATCTAGAAAACTATAGGTCTGGTAATGAGCAAATGAAAATGGCCCAACTCGAGGGGCGGCACCAAGCATGCGTAAATTATCACTGCACGCAATTGGATAACACTACGACCAATCAGAAGAATACACGGGGTGACGTATCCAGAGCGACGGAAACTAATTTGTTTTGGAGAATAGTTTGACAGAGAGACGTAAATGTAGCCTAATGGAAATACCACGGAGATACCACTTTGGCAACGCAACGTTAACCTTGTAATATTCTTAGCCAAGGAATATTGAAATAAAGAGATGCAACCGAGTTGTCGTTTATGGATGTTTAATAGCAACTGCGCATGGTACCGAGCATGGGTGTAGAATTTAGTGGGGACGCTGGGGACATTGTCCCCCACCAATTAACGGAGGCACGCCCCCCATCCAGAACGCGCGAATTAACGGGGAGCACCCCCCCCATTCAGAACCGCAAGTTTGAACGGAGCACCCCCCCCACCATCAGAACTGCCATGAAATTAACGGAGCACCCCCCCCCGACCCCAGTTCAAGAAACACGAATTAACGGGAGCACCCCCCCCCGCCCATCAGAACCGGCAAATTAAGTGGAGCACCCACCCCCCCCAGACAAAAAATAACATGTTTTCAAAGTCATTAGAATGTAATGGTTTATTACAGTTACTCGTTCGGCAAGTAACGCCATAATGTAAGTACTTGTACTTTTGTACTTGTAATCGGGTCTTTGACAAAAAAAGTGGTCATCGGTGCATCCCCTAGTTTGTACAGATACTCAGTCAACATTTTCGATAACCATCTTGCAATGTTTACTGACAGATTCCGGACTGATTCCGTCGCAGCGCTGACGTCATCTGTTTAGCCCGCCTCTGGCCCGCCTATATCAGATAAATCGATGTGATTGGTTTATGTTCGGAACAACAGGAATAGCTAATGAGCATGTTACTCATTACCAGAGTACTCGCTGAGCAAATTCAAATTGTGCTCTCGCGGAACTCTGGATTTCCAGGGTAATAGATTTGTAGAAATTATTGGAAACTGTGGACTGCCATGACATACATGTTCTTTACAAGTGTATGTAAACTTTTGACCACAACTGTATCTATCTAGATATATGTATTGGAGTAACAGAACACTCCCCACTAGAGGATGGAACGGTAACAACCCAGGATAACGGATTAACGACACAGAGAATTGAGTGTATCTGTGTCAAGATCTGCAAGAACATGAGAGGCTTGAAGATACATCAGGCCAGGAAACGTAGGAGGAGCCAGGCCCAGAGACAAACCACAGTGCTCAGAGCCTCCTAGTGTCGCCCACATCCACTGCCAGCACTCCACTGGCCACCCCACTGGCTGGCAGTGCACAGAGTCACCAAGCGCCATCAGCTGCCAGCAATGCTTGATCCCTGCCGAGCCAACAAGCGCCATCCGCAGCAGCTGACTCTGCTCCACTGGCCAAACCTAGGATCAAATGGCCCGAATCCACAAAGAAAGTAGAGTGGCAGCAGTTCGACAAGGACATAGACCACCGGCTGAAAACTATGGCCACTATCATAGTGAGCATTGCAGCCAATGCTCCGAACTGCCGAAGACTGAATATCCAGCATCTAAAGGAAGACGTGAAGTCTCTGAAGTGGCGTTACAAGAGGACAGGAGAAGTCGAGAAGGTCAGAGTAGGAGACCTTTGGGCAATCCTCGGGAAGGAGCTCCTGACACTTCGGAGAGCGGAGAGTGGCATTTCTAGCCAATCCCTTTAAGTTGACCAAGCATCTTCTTGGCCAGAAAAGGACTGGCCACTTGACACCATCAACGACCATCTCAAGTGCACCTACAATGATACCAGAAGAGACTAACCACTGGGGCTTGTGTGATGCGCGTGTGAACACCACCAAACCGACAGCAGACTTCAATCTGAAGGAGCCCAACCTGAGAGAAGTGGAGGAAGTGATGAAGAGAGCAAAATCTAGTTCACTACCAGGCTCAAGCGGAGTGCCATATAAGGTCTATAAGAGCAGTCCGAAGCTACTCCATCAGCTTTGGAAGGCCCAAAAGGTGATCTGGAGGAGAGGGAAGATCGCCCAGTCATGGATAAACGCTGAAGGGGTGTACACCGATTTAGGATTCCCAAGAATCGTCTGGCCCAACATGACAGTAGTCGAAGGCTTTGAGCGGAAGCTGAGCAGCTATCTCCGCGGATGGCTGGGCTTGCCATGCAGCCTGAGCAGTATTGGGCTGTATGGAAACAGTAATACGCTCAGGCTTCTCTTCAGCTCTGTCAGGGAGCAGTTAATCGTGGCACGGGCACAGGAATACCTACAGTAAACCGGATCGAGTATCCGGTGCAGGGATCACCATGAGGACGGGGAGGAATTGGAGGGCAGCTGAGGCAGTCCAGCAGGCAGAAGCTCGGCTAAAGCAGAAGGTATATATAAAATATAACAGGCAGTATAACATTTCTAAAAATATAGAAAGAAAATATATATCATAAGGTGAGTCAGGGCCGGCTCTAGCCATTTTGGTGCCCTAGGGGAGATATAGATTTGGTGCCCCCCCCCCCCAAAAAAGACTACCACAATGGTTTCAAGACAAATGTATATATTTTTATTTTACAAATAACAATAACTCCCCAAACAAACAAGTCCCACATCAAGAATTAAATAATTACAATAAATAATTAAATGAATCAATTATAAACAAAAGCTGCATAACGGTAAGAAAATAGAACTCCAACTTCAAAATGCCATTGTGCACGTGTGTGTGTGTGTGTGTGTGTGTGTGTGTGTGTGTGTCCTTGTTCGTGTCTCGAAAAATACGTCTGGACTTCCTTGATGCAAAATCGTCTATGGTATCTAGAATCCATCTAGAACTGCCACTAGAATGTTCTGGACTATTCTCATGGGTTTTGAGTCGTTCACTGCAATTTCTCTCGTCATTAAGTTAATTGCAACACCTTGCAGCAGAAGCAGTGAACACTAGGGGTGTAACGGTACGTGTATTCGTCCCGCGACTTCACGGTACGGACGTCACGGTTCGGTACGTGCAGCCATACGAAGAATACGTCTGAGTCACACTCCAATCCAGAAGGTGGCGATAAAGCACATAAACGCTGTTTGCCAGCCGCCATTAAGGAACAAGAACAGCAGAAGAAGACCAAAACAAGATGAAGCGGACACTTTCACGTTGACTGTGACGAGTGCAACTGAGACACAGGAGCTAGAAGACCCGCCTGCTGCTTTCAAATCAGCTGTGTGGGAAAATGTCGGGTTCTCAGTGGACTACAGCGGCGATGGAGATCTGTAAAGAGAGATGAAGCTTGAGTACCTTTAAGAGATGCATATGACCTTTCAGACTCACAAGTTAATCACAAATGTGATACATTACTCCTAAAGGCACTGATTTTATTTTATCTCATATTTTACATATTTTGTATTTTCACACCAGGAGATGTTATTCAGTTCTGTATTGCTTTTTATTTTGCATCAGCCCTAGGCCGAAATAATTGAAACACTCCTTGTTATTATTTATTTAGTAGTATTTTCAGAACATGAGAGCTGCTTTTCAGTTTTGGAGCTTATTGAACCTTTTTGTTTGACATCATCCAACATATATGGCCTATGGGGACAGTGTATGTTTGCTGTTTACATTTAACTGTATAATACAGTATATGGAAAAGTTTGAGTTCTTTATTTTTATAATGAAGTTACCAAAGTTGCCAGTTTGCAAATACTACCTGGCCTGCTACCTCAGTACCTCCCTACTAGCATGTTTTGTTTTCCTGTCTTTTTTGGGAGGGTTGGGCTTAAGCTTTGAATGTTTAAATATAGCTTAGGTGGAACAAATTGAAACACTGTACAAGTTTTATTTTTTATTCTATTTATTTTGTACTTTTATAACATAAGAGATGCTTTTCAGTTTTGTAGCTGATTGTGACCAATTGCTTTTTGGTTTTTTTATCAGCCCTACATAGAAATATGACCGATGCAAGAGTATGTTCACTGTTGTGTTTACTGCTTGATACACTACAGGGCCAGGCTGTACCAACTATCTCAGGGGGGACTATACGACACTAGGTGGAACTAAGTATAACTTGCACTACTGTCTGTTCAAAATAAATGAAAAGAAACCTAGCCTTATGCATTTGGGATTTTTGTTGCTTTGTTCCTGTTGTACCGAACTCGTACTGAACCGTGACCCCAAA
The DNA here is from genome assembly GCA_002895965.2 of Coryphaenoides rupestris. Lineage (NCBI taxonomy): Eukaryota > Metazoa > Chordata > Actinopteri > Gadiformes > Macrouridae > Coryphaenoides > Coryphaenoides rupestris. The sequence goes on from PIJE02000830.1 coordinate 27,786, forward strand.
ACCGAGGTACGTACCGAACCGTGGCTTCTGTGTACCGTTACACCCCTAGTGAACACTATTTATTTTCTTGGAATATACCATCCAGCTTCTCTTGATTTTCTCTCCATTCACTCATTTTCTATAAAAGTGGTGGTGATGGTAACTTCGCCCATCCTCTTTTTTTGGAAATGTAAAGTCTTACATGATATGCCCCTCTGCTAACTCCATTCTCACCGTATCAGACATCGCTGGCCAATGAGCAGGATCTGTAGGTGCTGCCTTGATGGACTCACATACTCCAGGACATGTTCCAGTTGATGGGGTGTCTGCAGACTGTAGAGTAGTGACAGTGTATGCTGTGCTTGTTCCTTCACCTGCAGGCAGTTCAAACATACATGCAAATATAGTTATTAATCCTTAGGATATACAATGATTAATGTATTTCAACACATCAGTCAATAAACACATCTAAAGACAAAAACATCTAACCCTGACCCTAAATGTAATTTGTAATATGGTGTAACTCACATTCAACAACAATAATAATGACTGATTACAAGTATTAACATAATATATACTTATATATACTTATATATATATACTTATAATTAGCTGAACAAACATGCTTTCGAAAGTGGAATATCGGGTGCCCCTTCTCAAGCAGCTAGGGGCTTATATTTCCTTAGTGGATCTGGACAATTATAGAGTAAATATTATCTTATTACAAGCAGAAACAGGGAACTGTTGAGTAGGACAAACAGAGTTACCAGCTGTATTGTTCCTTAACTAGCTACTACAAATGAAAACGTCTACACACAAAACAGCATTTTAATGTTAATATAATATAAGGCGACATACCTTTATTTTTGTCATTCTTTTCCTCCTCCTCTTTTCTCCGTCTTCGCCCTTGCTTGTGCACCTGAAGGCTTGGACCTTTCCATTGTGAAGCGATCCCTCAAACTGATCCAATTAGTGATGTTACGTTCGCGAACGATCCGATTCTTTTGAACGGCTCTTTGGTACGAACGAAGGGAACCGAGTCGTACGTCTTGGTGAGAGTCGTTCTTTTTATCGTTCGTTCACCGGCTGCCCCTAAATCCACCCCCCTTGACGTGAACACTGAGAAACATCTCCTGTTTTAGTCAAAGCAGCTCAGGGATTTTTCTCTATTTTATTTTACTCTGTTTTTATAATGCTTGAAATATTGTTCAGAAGTAGTTTTACTATTTATTATTAAAAATGCTCTCGTGTGAAATGTTTTTTGTTTTGTTGTTTGATTTGCACTAAAATCTGTTTTGCACAAAAGTTTGTTATACTTGTTTTGGTATTGTGCCAATAAAAAGTTTTCTAATATTTATATAGTTGCATGAATTGCATTCAAGGCGAGGCAACTTTATTGACATAACACGTACATTCAAAGTAGTACATTCACTGACATGAATGACATGGATATGGCGCCAACTTGTGTAATGTTTACAATGCAGATCATTGACATTAAGGTCTGGCAATACAGTCAATCATTATCCTTCAATAGTCAATCATTATCCTTTAATACAGTCATTCATTACCCTTTAATACCGTCAATCATTACCCTTTAATACCGTCAATCATTATCCTTTAATACCGTCAATCATTATCCTGGTGATTATTTCGCAGATAAACTTAGTAACCCCGCCCACAAAAAAAAACCCCGTCTCTTTTGAACGGCTCTCAGAAAGGAACGGAGCCATAAGACCCAGCTCCCTTCAAAGAGCCGTAATTCCCATCACTAGATCCCAGTCCAGCTGTTTACATCCCGGGTGATTTGGGCTGAGTGATACGTCATTCCCTTTATTTTACAGTCTATAGAGCAGCAGTGTTTTCAACTTGTGCCTGACAGTTCAGGGGACACAGAAATGTTAGATGAAAAACAACAACAATAACATGATTAATACAATTATGCAAGTGGAATATGTCACTACAGCAGCACGAGTTAGACGCAGTAATTTCATGTTGCCACGAGGGGGCGTGAGGACCCTTCATGATCCTGCAGGCTCTGGTTCGACTCCTGGGGCACAGGTCCTGCAGGGTGGACAGTAGTGCCAACCCTCTGCCGAGCCCTCCTGTCCTGAGAGGAGCTTCTGCCGAACCCAGGCAGTGATGCTTCCTGTCATAGTCTGCCTCTGTCCCCCTCAAGCTTGATTTGTTTTGGAGTTTCTTGCACCCCCCCCTGCTGGACTTTATTTATCATGTGTCTTTGGTGTTCTGTCTCTGCCCCCACTTGTCAGTTTGTCTTCTTCCTGGTGTGTGTTTGATTTGTATTTGTAGTTTATTGTTTTGGTTTGTAGTTTGCATAGTTCTGGTGTTTCTTTGTATCTGTTCATTTTATATTCTGATTTTGGTTAGTGGTTAGACTATGGGACTAATGTTTTTTGCCTGACGGAAACATGGCTGACCCCGCTGGTGCCAGATTAAGTAATTTGCCCGACGGAGTCCTTCTCTGTTTTCCGAGCACACAGAACAGTCAGGTAAATCCAAGGGTGGAGGGGTTTGCTTCATGACCTTGTTCACCCTTCTGATGAGGGTGAACACCAGGAAAGCTGCGGTCCAGATGGCATATCTGGACGAGTATTGAAGACCTGTGCTAACCAGCTAGCTCCAGTGTTCACCACAATATTCAACCTTTCCCTGGCTGAGTCCGTGGTCCCAGCCTGCTTCAAGTGTTCTACTATTGTCCCTGTGCCCATGACTGCCTCTCCAGCATGTCTGAATGACTACCAACAGGTGACCCTCACATCGGTGGTCATGGAATATTTTGAGAGGCTGATCAAGGACTACATCTGTGCCTTCTAATCTCCCTCCATGGACCCGCTGCAGTTCACCTACCGGCCAAACGATGCTGTCTCCCAGGTAATACACAGCTCCCTCTCTCATCTTGACAGTCGGAAGGGGGGCTACGTTAGATTGTATTGATTGTATTGCTATATTGTACTGTTCTTCGTGATGTATTGACTTTAGTTCTGCTTTTAACACCATACTTCCCACCAGATTGGCTGAGACCGAACACCACCCTCTGCGGCTGGATCCTGGACTTCCTGACCACCAGGCCCCAGGTCATCAGGGTGGGCAGACACACCTCCAGACCCCTCACCCTGAACACAGGATCCTCCCCAGTGTTGTGTCCTCAGCCCCCTACTGTACTCCCTGTACACACATGACTGTGTGGCCAGGTTCAGCCAGGTTCAACACCATCGTCAAGTTTGCGGATGACACGGTGGTGGTGGGCATGATCTCCGGGAACGATGAGAAGGCCTACCTAGAGGAAGATGCTAACCTGTCACTCTGGTGCCAGGACAACAGCCTCATGCTGAATGTCTCCAAAACTAAGGAGCTGATAGTGGACTTTAGGCGGACACAACAAAATCAGAGGACTTACACATCCGGTGTGCCGTAAGAGGCTCCGGAACTGTTGAAACCACAGACTGGCAGATGTTCTGTGTTGCAGCGAAGGGGACATTGATGAATACGCAGACTCTGTCACAGGCTACATCTCCAAGTGTGCCGATGATGTCGTCCCAAGGGTCAATGTTAGGACTTTCCCCAACCAAAAGCCCTGGGTTAATGGTGGTGTCCGTGCTAAAGCACGGTCCTCTGCCTATAGCTCTGGGAACCCAGAGGCCTTGAGAATGTCCAAATATGATCTTCGGAGGGCCATCAGAGATGCCAAAAGAGCCTACAGGGACAAGTCCAACTGTCATAATTCTGTGTCTTACATACGGTATGCTAATTATGGATATATAACGTCTGCAAAACCATGCTGCTGATGTTCCATCACTCTGTGGTGGCCAGTGTCATCTTCTACGCTGTTGTGTGCTGGAGCAGCAGGGTGAAGGCAGCCGATGCTAACAGACTCAATAAGCTCATCAGGAAAGCGGGTTCTGTCCTGGGAGTGGAATTGGAGTCTTTAGTGGAGGTCTCGGAGAGGAGGATGCTGATGGGTCACAGATGGAGCAGCGCGACACCAGATGCGAGGCAAGGGCTATAAATAAAAACATAACATGGCCTACATATGAACATGGATACTGAGGTATTTTACATATTTTCAAACAAGCCAAACAAAATAAGCAAATGTTTAGCCAGGGGACTGTCAAAAATGCTGTAAGGTTATAAGCAGACCTGTGTGCATCTTTAGCGCCCTCTCTGTGTTTCTCTCACCTGCCACGGGAATATCGTTGCTTGCCCAAACAGTGTGTTGGTATTTCATTTATTTGCATTTGAAAGTCTGTGCCTCTTATGTCTGCTGCCTTTTTTCCGCAAAGTTCTTCGGCCTTTACTTTTTTGACATGTTCTTATCCGTGGCCGTTATGTTCCTTGTACTGGCAGGTTGAACCAAAATGCACGACCAGGAGACAGAATTATGGCATTTAGGATACTGTAAATCTTGACAAAGTACACAAGACAATCTGGCGGGGAGAGAGCAGGTATATATGCTGAGGGATTGATTGGGAAATTAGCTTCAGGTGTGGATGGGTGGAGAAGACCAGGTGAGCTGATTGCAGTGCAGAAGGGCGTGGCTGGATCTGAAATGATAAGAGAGTTATTGATACGCATGAAAACAAAACCAGATAAAATAAATAACCAAAGACTCAGTGATATTCATGACAGTGACCTTCCTTGCCCATCTGACTGCAAATGTATGTCTTTGTGAAAGTGTAACATTTCGGGTAATAAAATAATCACAATTGTGGCCAAAGAAGTGTTTGCAATTTATAGCGTAATCAGGCATGACATTTACGTAATTTTAGACAATACTACAGCATTGTTGCAGATGTCGATATGTATTTGGTATGTCTAATATCCTTGTTTATATTTGTAAACTAGAATGTAATTATGCTATTTACGGATTGGTTACACATAAAATAAATAAATTATCTCTTGCAATATTCTTTATGACCCTACTCTCTTTTGGATACATATGCCATATTCCCGATGCTATGTGTGTGTGTATATACATACAGTGCTGCTTGAAAGTATGTGAACCCCTTGAGCAGTTTAGAGTTTTCTGTTTTACCATGATTTTCTTACTCTATCACCAGTTTTCTATATATGAAATCTCAGGTTTATTGCATGGAATTGTGTGAGTTGCCAAAAATTACATGAAATGTGGAATTAGTGTATGTGCAAAAGTGCAAAAGTAAGTGAACCCTCAGCTGCATTGGTAAGATCAAGTAGGTAGGTAATAGATTCAGGTGAAACACATTTGGGTGCTTAATTAATCAATTAAGCAGACCAATCAAATGAAATCAAAGATCAACAATGCCGAGAGGAAAGGAGATATCCGAGGACATCAGGAGGAAGGTACTGACTGCCCATCAGTCTGGGGAAAGCTACAAGACCATCTGCAAAAGATTCCAGCTCCATCTATCCACTGTAAGACAAATCATTTACAAATGGGGGGCATTCAATGACCACAACTCTACCTAAAAGTGGATGCCCATCAAAACTATCACCAATGACCCAAAGCATACCAGCAATAGGTTACAGAAGATGTTTGGTTGAAGTAATGGCTGCAAAAGGAGGTGCCACAAGTTACTAACTAAAAGGGTTCACATACTTTTGTCACATTTTCAGTTTTTGTGAGATAAACCACTTTTGTTGAATACAATCTTTTGTATTTATAATTTTATTTTTTTGGTCCATTATTTGGAAAGTCTCCTTTACAAATTGGTGTTTGGATATGCATTTAATAAGGTTATTTTAAAAAGATTTCCAAAAACAATGACCATGTCTAGAGGGTTCACAAACGTGTATATATATATAATATTAAACATTGTTCTCTTCTTGCTATTTTGTCTTATTTGCCTACTTGTCACAAGTATTTCACTGTTCAGAATGGCCCTGTTATTATGTACATGTGACAATAAAACACTGACTTTGACTTTGACATTCTTTGACCTGCTCCGTGTCCTAGATTATAACCAATCCTCACACACACACACACACATACAGGGAACACACTGCGACTTACACTTTTAAACATGTTTTTAGAAAATCTTCCTATAAATAAAAAGGGGTGATATGCATATTTGTCAGTTGTCCTGCATGACCAAGATAACGTCGTATTAATGATAATAGACTAGTCTGCTTGCTCGCGAGTACCTAGGCTAGTAATGACAAAATGACAGCGTGTAGTTGGCAAGTCCTACTGACTGTTTGTGGCGGACTGGGGAGGGAGGGGGGGGTAGGCTTCTACTGGTCTTAACTCTGATCGCAGCGGGGCCTTCTGAACCTGTGCATGTGGATGTGTGAGAGAGTGCGCCATTGTGAGAGGCTGGCGGCGGGAATGGAGCCAACAGGGATAGAGGATCCGGTCGGCTGTGTGCAGAGCAGGGAGGGCGAGCCAGCACCAGCAGCAGCAGCAGCAGCAGCGTCTGAGCGGGGGGTCCGCGGCGATGACGGAGTGGGAGAGCAATCGTCCAAAGCCGGCGGCGACCGGATCCGGGCCGGCACCTCATTTTATATGGCCGAGAGCTTGCAAAGAATATCATTAGCTTATCATACAAATCAGCCTCGGACTGGCCATCGTGAGCACTGGGTGTTTTCCCTGTGCTCCCGTCTATGTGTAACGGTGTAAATAATAGTTGTAGTAACAGTTAAATTCATGTTTACTTTGGGATAACCAACCATTGTTTCGTAAGGTTGTTATTTGATAAACAGCGCCATCTATTGGTACGACGAGTATGACTTTGTGGGTTGGCTTTGGAATTCCACAGAGCTTAAGGAATGCACAGTGGTCTGTTCCCTGCATGGTCTGGGATAATTCATCATTTCCTAATGTTCATACTTTACATTTACTGTGCAATGTACTTATGACTTTTTCTAACTTTCTTGAACTGAAAAATAAAAGTACATTGCCGGTGTTAAATTCTTCCATGTGTTATCCAGTGTTATCCTCCACTGTCATACTCTGTTGCAGGTAATAATTTATTTCATTTCTTTGTGTTTGTTCAAGATGTTTTATTGTATAATAGCCTATTGTTTGTCGGTGTGAGCTGTCTTTTGGAGGAGCTCACGCTAGTTTGACTATCTTGTAGTCTAGTGTAGTAGCTTGTTGATTAGCCGCATGTGCGCATGTGTGCACTGTTTATACTCACCTCGTGCTGAAGGTGAATGTGTTTTTTGGTTATTTTCTCATGTTACAAAATTGAATGGTCTTCACCGTTGAAGACCATTCCGTAGTGCATATATATATTGCAACATGCAAATGTGAAAACAGTGTGACCTAAGACATTGTAATGTGGGTTACCAGATTATGCTATGTAATATATATATATATATATATATGTAATAAACACTATACGATCACACCAAGTTATAATTTCTGTTGTATTTGGTAACACCAAATTCATGTCTTTGTTTATGGAATTCCACAGAGCGTAAGGAATGCACAGTGACTGTTATCCTGAAGTCAATGCCGATTTCCACTCGTCACTCCACTGTCATACTCTGTTGCAGAGCAATAAAGATCCCTGTAATCCACCTGTTTGTTGGTAATGTGTGGATCTCATCACATATAGTAGTGACATGTCACATATGTGGCCCGGAGTTCGCAGATTTAAAAAAATGCCAGCAGTCAGGCCACTGAACTAGAGGCGGGCCAGGCCAGTGCTTAGTTGCGGTGGCCAATATTTCAATATATGACGCGGCTGTGATAACACCGGCGCTTGAGCAGGGGGCGGGAAAAGAATCACCAGAATGCAGGAAATGTCTTTGCAATACCTTCTTCCATCGGTGTCGTTTGACCTGGATATAATATAATTTGTATATAAAATAAAACAAAACAAGTTTTGGATCATCTGTGTGTCATTCAAGCAGCAGAATACTTTACAATTCACACAACTTACCTCGCTCGAGAGAGAGAGTTACCTCGTCAACCAAACAGCAGTGAGGCAGTGGTGTGGGAAGGACGCTTTCCCGTAAGATTTAGAATGCGTCTTTCCCCATAAGCATTTAAATATAGGGGCATTTGGTGTGTGTGTGTGTGTGTGTGTGTGTGTGTGTGTGTGTGTGTGTGTGTGTGTGTGTGTGTGTGTGTGTGAATACATGTTTAATGCAGTTGTGAAGTATTCTGTTTCTACACAATATTTATTATAATATTATAATAAATAACATATTTTGAACATTACATGTCATAATTTCAGAATTCCCCCCCGGGACTGGGGTGGCCTGACTGGGACTATATTTCCCAGCCTGAATGATGTTCCCAGTCTGTCCCTAAATTGTACAATAGTTGTACACTTGAATGTCTGCTTGCAATTATTTTTCCTAGAAACAATAATTTTTCCTAGAAACAATTTTTTCTGCTTTCAGAGCTAGTAATTAATTAAGTTATTACTAAAGCCAATAATAATCAAATGCAGAGGCAATTATGTCATATGATAAAGAGTAGATATATTTATATAGTCTGAAAGTTACAACCAGCCCTTTAAGGGAAACCATCATGCTGATGTGGCCCGGGATGAAATTGAGTTTGACACCCCTGCTTTAAAGGGTCAATACAACCAGTAACACATCCAATTTCCCACTTGCCGAAAAGTGATTCCAGCTCCAGCCTTATGGCTGAAAGGTTATTTATGCCTAAAATTGACTTTGTTCTGCGTGGTTCAATATGTTTCAAGCGCAAACCATTCTGTCATCTTTTATTCACAGTTTGCAGAGTGCATCTTGCGTGGTTTTGCAGTGGCATTTGACAACTCTACTTCAGCTATTGTCACCATAAGAGAGCAGATTGCAGTCTGTCTTCTTGAGAATACAGGTGCCCCTTAAAAATAGTATACATAATGTAGAACCACTGTCATTCTAGACTGGATGGAAATATGTTTTTGCTGTACATATTTCCCAAACTTACCAAATCATTCAATTATTATATTATTATTACATCATTATTTACTCAGACAAACAATTATTAAAAGGAAATTATTTTCCAGTTGTTTTTGTAGATGACTTGACTGACCTGTGTCATATTTGCAGGCAGCAGGATGGTGACACTCACTGGTTAAGTGCTTATGTTATGTCCTTCTCAGGTTCGCCCTCAAATGGATGATCATCAAAAAGCAACTAAGCATTATTCTTAAATGATCCTGTACATGAACACAATGAGCAAGACTTATTTTTGTTGTAAGGCATGATGGCCGGCTTTGTAAACTGAGTAATTTGCAACCATTATTATTGTAGAACTACGTATTTCACCATCATGTTTCTGCTTTTGTCCAATTCAGATTGGTTGTGACATTTGCCTGCAGTGGTACCACAAGAGTTGCCCTGCACAAGCAGAAATTAAAACTTTATTTGCAAAGCATGCCAGTGAAATCACAAACACCCCACTACTACAGTTAAAATGTAGGTACAGTGGTACTTGTATATCGTTGTAGTTTTTATCGTGTTGTTCTGACTCAGTGTTTATTAAAATATCCTATGTTGAATGGTGTATGGAAAATAAGCCTACTTCCAAATATGAACCTGTAGGAAGATATGTCCACTGAAACCATGTAGAGGACACAAAGTGTTATCTGAAATAAGTGCTGAAAATAATCATTAACCAGGTCTTGTCTTTAAAATTTTGATCAAGTCATTCTGGGGCATAAATAACCTTTCAGTCACATGGTAGGAGCTGGAATCACTTTTGGGTAAGTGGGAAACACACTTTAAACAGACACTTTAAAGGGTGTGTCAACAGGTAAGGACTATAATAAGGGCTATAATCATTAAGATACAACCCCCATAAATGCAAGCAGGTCATGTTGAGGCATAAATAACCTTGCAGTCACAAGGTAGGAGCTGGGATTACTTTTGGGCAAGTAAGTGTGTTTCATGGGTTGTAGGCTTATTGACGCTTTAAACATAGTTAACGTGGTAAAAAGGACAGGATTGGTTATAATCTAGGGCACAGAGCAGGTCAAATAATGTCAAAGTCAAAGTGTTTTATTGTCACATGTACATCGTAACACAGGGCCATTCTGAACAGTGATGTTTTTGAGATGTAGAACAATGTTTTTTTTATATTTATATATCGTAAATCCTCTAATATTGGCCGGGGCCTTTATTTACTGAGTCGCAAAGAGCACCAGACCTTTGTTGGAGGCAGGCTTATATTAGAGGCAGGCCTTTATTTCTTCTAATTAAACTCATGGACATAATCCCTTAATTTCCTGACTTTTATTGCAAAACATTGCACACATTGCCAAATAAAATCAAAACAAACAAAACAGTAAGATTCTGCAAATAACATATGGTATGGTAACAAAACATCACCGCAGCCTCACGGAGGGAAAATACGGCCACTCTAAAATAAAACAACCCTGAGGTAGGAATAAACATTACCGTAACACGGTAACTGTCTCTTTAAAATTCATGTCAAACGTGTGGTCTGCGCCATGTTTGTTTTCTCTTCTCTGGTATCTCTGTGTTACGTAGACACGTTGTGTTGTGGGACATTCAGGCTTGCACAGGTCATTCAAACTACCGTAGTTACATTACTGGTGTATAACAGGCACCAGGAGTTTACCGTATTAACCGTCGTTTTTTTTCTTGGTTTTTTGACCCGGCCTGTGTTGGAGGCCGGACTTTATTTGTCCGTGTTGACCACGCCCCCGGCCATTATGAGAGACCGGCCTTTAATGGAATACAGACCACTATTAGAGGATTTACGGTATATGTATGTGTGTATGTGTGTATGTGTGTATATATGTATTGATGTATATGTATGTATATATGTATATGTATATATATATATGTATATATATATATATATATATATATATATATATATATATATATATACTGTGTGGGCGGCAGTAGCTCAGGAGGTAATAGTGGTTGTCTGGCAACTGGAAGGCTGCTGGTTCGATCCCAGGCTCCGTGTCGAGGTGTCCCTGAGCAAGACACTACCTAACCCTAACTGCTCCTGACGTGTTGGTTGTTACCTTGCATGGTTGGCACCGCCGTCGGTGTATGAATGGGTGAATGTGAGGCAACTGTTAAGTGCTTTGGATAAAAGCATTATATAAATGCAATCCATTATATACTGTATATATATATTCAATTCAATTAAAAGTTTATTTATATAGCACATTTAAAACAATTGAGGATTGATCAAAGTGCTGAACAGAGGTAAAAACAAAAGGAAGTCAAGCAAATGGATGAAATAGAAATAAATAAATAAAATAAATACAAAGCATACAGTGCAACATTAAAAGCAACAAAGCATTAAAAAGATAAAAAAAACAACAACAACAAAAAGCATTAAATAAAAAATAAAAGAAATACAATTATGACGAATTAAAGCCAGCGCAAAGAGGTGTCACGGTTGCGACCGTGTCACCGGGGTTCCCCTGCGTGTTGGTGGGCGTGGCTTCAGACTCCGGTGCCGCCCCTGCGTCATCAGCGGCACCTGCCCTTCGCCCACACCTGTCATCGTTTGGCAATCAACCACAGCATAAGAACCCCGGCTTCCCACCCACTCATCGCCAGATCGTTGCTTCAACCAGTGTGGTTAGAGAGCCGTTCACGGTATATGGTAGCTCTATGTGTTCACCTTGGATTGTAACCCATTTTTCCTCTACCCTGGATCGCGACCCGTCTCCTGCCAGCCTGCTCCTCTACCTGCCTGTCTGCCTGTCTGCCTGCCTGGCTGCATACCCGTCTGCCCGCCTGCCTGTCTGCAAGCCTACCTGTCTGCCTGCCTGCCTGCCTGTCCGCCTACCTGCCCGCCTACCTACCTGTCAGTCTATCATCTGCCTGCCACTCTTCCTGCCAGTCCCGTTGTCTGCATTCCTGTTCATCCCTGTATCACGTTCTTATTAAAGACTCTTCGTGTTTGAACTCTGAGTCTGGGTCTTGCGTTTGGGTCCTCCGGTACATCATAACAAGAGGTAGGACTTGAGTAGCTTTAAAAGTGCCTCAGGTCTGGGCAGATCTTATGTGGATTGGCAGGCTGTTCCATAGATTAGGGGCGGCCACCGCAAAGGCTCGGTCACCCCTAGTTTTTAGCTTGGATCAGGGAACCTCAAGCAATAATTGGTTTGTTGACCTAACATTAGTCTAATCGAGAGGTAATAAAAGCATGGATAACTTTCTCGAGGTCTGTGTGTGGGAGTGTCCGCTGATACAAAAATGTTTTGACAACTGAGCTGATCTGCTTGTCCAGCTTAAAGGAGCTGTCAAAGATGACGCCAAGATTCCTAGCTGAGAATCGATATAAGAGGCTAAAGTGCCAAGAGAACCATCAACATTGGAAAGAAAGTCAGGTTGTCCAAACATAATGACCTCAGTCTTACTTTCATTTAGATTGAGAAAATTCAGAGACATCCAGGTTTTTATATCCTCTAAGCAGTTTAACAAAAGCTGTATGGATTCATTACAATTTGCTTTGATGGTTAAATAGATTTGCGTGTCATCAGCAAAACAATGAAAGGGAATATTGTGATTCCTAAAAATGGAACCTAGGGGTAGCATGCATAAAGAGAAGAGGATAGGGCCCAGGATGGAAACTTGAGGGACCCCGGAGGAGAGAGGGGCTTCATTCACCGAAGTGGACAGAGAAACTCCTTCCTGTCAGGTAGGACTGAACGGGGATCCACTCGGACTTTAGATCAAAACATAAAAGAAGGAGGCAAAACATGTTAACAATATCGTCCGGAAATATTAGTAAACAGTTCAACACAATAATAGAACACAGTTCTATCTAACTATGCCCAAATATCTACCTCGCTGGAGATCGCGTGTGACGTGATCATGAAGTGGTTCAGTCTTTCCCAAAGAGCTGCTTCGAGTTTGCCGGGGTTGCGTGCTGATGGTCGCATGGTCAGCCTGGCTGGAGATCGCGTGCGTAGCGATCAGGAGCTGGTTCAGTCTTTCCCGAAAAACTGCGTCGAGTTGGGTTGCGTATTGATGGTCAGTGGCTGTCCGTCGATGTTGGGAATTAAAGGGGGAATCGCTCACCCTTTATACTCTCAAAACAAAAACTGCATGGTTCCTTTTCTCCCGAAGGGAGGGGTGAGTTTGGAAATTTCACTCTCAGTGGGCCAGTCTTCCAAGCTACTACCCCCTGTGGGGCAGGCTCGGCGGAGTGTCTTGCATCTCGACCTGGGGCACAGACGGCCCAATGGGGTTCTTCTGATCTTCAGTGGAGATCAGACTTTGTGGTGCCTCTGTACCCTTACAATAGAGAAGCATATGGTCCCAACCACCACCCTGGATGCCTGAAAACTAAGACACACAGGGAACAACACAAGGAAGGAGGTAAACTATGACAGGTGGGGGCGTAAATAAATGCAAATATTTGGTATCCAGAAAAATGCACTTGTTTTTGGTGTAGCTGTAATAGACGTATAGCCAAAAATTCAAGATGATGGCACTTGCATTTTCTAAATGTAAGCACATTGTGAGAGGCGAGGGGGCGCGATTAGCGTCGGTGAAGGCAAGGAGAGCGGAGCGGCAAAACACCTGTGATTGATGCAGCTGTGGGGAATGAGAGTAATTAACGGAATGGTGGCGGTGGTCCTTGAGTCGCTGAGGCAGGCCGGGCTCACCGCAAATCCGAAGAAGTGTGTAATTGGACAGAGGGAGCTACGGTATTTGGGGTACCACTTGGGGGCGGAAGAGTGCGTCCGCAGCTGGATAAAACAGATGCTGTAGCAGCCTGTCCGCGGCCGAAGACTAAAAAGCAGGTGAGGGCATTCTTGGGGATGACAGGATAATATCGGCGGTTTATCCCCGCCTTTGCGGAACTGACCAGCCCTTTGACGGACCTCACCCAAAAGGTGCCTCAGATCCGGTCCAGTGGACCGGGAGCGCAGATGGTCGTGGCTGACTTTCTCTCCCGCCTAACCGAGCTGGGGCGGGGAGGGGGGGGGGAGTTGGCTAATGGCCGGAATGCACCCCAGCCTCAGTCAGGCGGGGATATGTGAGAGGCAAGGGGGTGTGGTTAGCGTCGGTGAAGACAAGGGGAGCAGAGCGGCAAAACTCTCCCCACAGTCAGAGGCTGGGTACGAAAGGCACGGGAGAGCTCCGCCATGTCTCAGAAGTCGACCCCTTCTGCACGAAATAATTGGACACAATACCGTTCATTATATTTCATGATTTATTATTCACGTCTTCTGTTGTTTATTAAAATATTGGATTATCCGCCACCTGACTACGTCCTCTCCTTACATCGGGAAAAAGAACCCTCGTAAAGCCACGGAAGTGGCATTGTGGTAAATGGAATTCGCTACACACATTTTCCTACATATTGAGAAAATATATTTTTACTTGTTTTAAAAAAGTGAAATGCTGTTCTATGGGCAGATTGTCTTATTTTAACTAACATTTTAGTTTTTTTGTTTTTCAGAGCTGACTTTTTGCAGGGAGTGTCACGCACCTGAATGATAAGATTTATTATATATAAACATATAGATATATCCAGTCCATATATCTACATATATATCAATATCTTCCTATAGCTATCAACCCAGAGATATGAAGATATCGGTAGAGAAACAAAGACACACATAAACTGCAGACAGGAATTTTATTAACATGAGGTGTCCATCATCGGCTTTGAGGGGTCTTGATGAAGGTCTTTTCCCTTCAGCCTCTGGTTCTTGTCTTCTTTGGAAGCCCTCATAGGTGGTAGTTTCCTGGGCAACTTCAGGAAATGGAGCATGTCCCAGGCCTCAGGGATTATGGCTTTGTCAAAAAGTACAGCAGTCAGGTAGGAGAACAGCAGGATGCATATCAAGGAGGACAACATGCACAGAGTATCGATAGGGAAGTGCTGGATGTGAACCCCATCCTCGTAGGAGTCTCCTGGGAGGTGGAGAACAGCTGGAATCCCCAAGGGGGGCCATCCACACAACAATCTCAACACCAAACTCACCAAAAAGCCCATAATAGATCCATAACAATTTGCCACGTCGAAGAAAAGCACACAGACCAGTTGAGGGAACATGAAGACGTAGGTCAAAGCCATTCCGATATATAACAACACCAAAATTTCTTTTTGGAAGTTGGTGATTGCAGCTCCTCCGATGCCAATCAGGACCACAACAGCCCAGATCACCCACTTCATCTCTCTCTGGGATGCCTAGAAGGAGAGAGAACATTAGTGACCATGAGCTCAAAGATTCAAACAAATTATTTTCAAGCCCATCTCTGTTTGCCTTTGTCCTTTCTGGACATCTTTTACCATTTTGTTTTGGAAAAGCTAAATGGACACAGCTAACTCATCTTAAACAAACCAAACCTTTATCTTAAAAAGTCTACAAAGACAAGTGAAGGTGGCCTCACCTGGGGCCTCAGGATGTTCTTGTAGATGTTGGTGGAGAAGGTCGTGGCGGCAGACAGCAAGGCTGAGTCAGTTGAGGACATCACGGCGGCCGCCACAGCACCGATACCGATGATGCCAATATAGGGTGGTGTGAGGTAGTTCAGGGCGATGGGAAAGATCATTCCTCCATCACCACGCTCTAATGGGGAAGGGGACCCATAGGATGTCTTGTTCCAGTCTGAGGAACACATACAGGCAAGTCAGCATACTGTGCTCCCATTTGGAAGAGCATTGCCACTCCAAGGGTTATGGGCTTGATTCCCACTAGGCCAGGTTTTATAGAATTCCTACTTAATGCTTTCATCCAAAGTACAGGTACCAATAAAATACATGTCATTCAGGAGCTCAGAGGGTAAGGCCGCTAGGCGTCTTGTTCATGGATGCCAAAAGGTAGGCTACAGCTACTAGGGATCAAACCAGTACCTTACAGCTGGGAATCTTCTACAATATCCTGCCCCATATATTGATCCGGATGCATGTTTATCTTTGTTATGGAGAGTAGGTACATGGTCATCTGATCTTATAGTCTCCATGTGCATGAATGTGCCTACAGTTTGTAAAAGCAGTTAGTTACCTGCAGTGATAGCCACACCTCCAATTAGGGCCGGTGGGATTGCCAAGATGAAGAAAGCTACGGCAGCAGCAAAACAGCTGAGTTTGGCCGTGTTGGAGGATGTGGCAGACAAGATCCTCTGATGAACAGGTTGATAAGCTAAACTCCCTAAAGCCTGCAAAACAACAAAGACGTTAAGGCTAAAGACATGGATATGCAGGTCATAATCACAATCGTGATGGGATGTTTATCATTTTGCAGCTCTCTTAAGCCGGCGCTTCATACATTGGCTGTTCCTTATTCATACTAGAACTGGAACGATCATATCTTACTTCTGTAATACATCATTTATACTGATGCGTGTCATGGGAGGAGCTTGTTCTCGTATCTTACCACAGCTAGAAAAGTGTCAACTTTCATCAAAATGGAGTCTTTCTCCCAGGCACCGAGCCAGGGGGGGTAGCCGGTGGTGTTGAGGTGGAGTGTTGTGTTGGACACACCAGACACTGCAGGGCTCATCCACACAAAGGGTACACACAGCCACTGTAGAGATACACAATACAACACACAATCACTGTGGCAACACACAAACTAGCAGTCAGTGACCACTTGCAGACTGCAAGCCCACAATGGCAGAGTCGTCCGATAACTTATGCAGGTGGCAGGACTGTGAAGTCTGAGGTGTAGAGTGTGAACAGGAAGGGAGACAGGACTATCCCCTGAGGTGCTCTAGACTCCATACATCCATCTATTCTCTTCCGCTTATCCAGGGCTGGGTCGTGGTGGCAGCCGGCTAACCATGGCCCCCCAGGCTTCCTTCTCCCCAGCATCACTCGCTACCTAGGGAGATCCTGAGGCGTTCCCAGGCCAGTTAAGACATATAATCCCTCCAGCAGGTTCTGGGTCTGCCCCGGGGTCTTGCCTGGAAAACCTCCAAGGGGTGGCGTCCAGGAGGAATACTAATCAGATGCCCGAACCACCTCAGCTGACTCCTTTTGATGCGAAAGGAGCAGCGGCTCTACTCGTAGCCCCCTTCTGATGTCTGAGCTCCTCACCCTATCTCTAAGGCTGAGCCCAGTCACCCTGTGGAGGAAACTCATTTTGGCCGATTGTGTCTCTTCTTTCGGTCACTACCCAAAGCTCATGACCATAGTTGAGGGTTGGAATGTAGATGGACCGGTAAATCGAGAGCTTCATCTCCCGGCTCAGCTCTCTCTTCACCAAAACGGACCAGTACAGTGCCCACATTACTGCAGATGCTGCGCCAATCCGTCTGTCCATCTCCCGCTCCATTTTGCCCTCACTCACGAACAAGAGCCCAAGATACTTGAACTGCTTCGCTTGAGACAGCAACTTACTCCCAACCCGGAGGGAGCACTCCACCATTTTCCGGCTGACTTGGAGGTGCTGACTCTCATCCCGACAGCTTCACACTCGGCTGCAAACTGCCCCAGTGCATGCTGGAGGTCACGGTCTGATGTAGCCAACAGAACCACATTGTCTGCAAAGAGCAGGGATGCAATTCTGAGGTCCCCAAACCGGACACTCCACACCTCGGCTGCGCCTTGAGATTCTGTCCATGAAAATCACAGAATCACACAGAATCGGTGACAAGGGATAACCTTGATGAAGTCAACACCCACTGCGAACGTGCTTGACTTTGTGCAGAGAATACGGACACAGCTCTCACTTTGTTTGTATAAGGACTGAATGGCACGTACCAAAGGCCCCGGTATCCATACTCCCTTAGTACCCCCCACAGGATTCCCCAGGGGACACGTCATAAGCCTTCTCCAAGTCCAAAAAGCAGACTGGATTGGCAAACTCCTATGCCCCCCAACAACCCTGCAAGTGTAAATAGCTGGTCCACTGTTCCACTGCCAGGACGAAATCCACATTGTCCCTCCTGAAGCTGACGACAATCGGCCGGAGCCTGTAATAAACTTCCCCGGGGAGGCTGGCAGTTTGATTCCCCGATAATTGGAGTGCACCCTCCGGTCCCCTTTTTTGAAAAATGGGGACCACCACCCTGGTCAGCCATTCCACAGGAACTGTCCCGACGTCAGCATCTCAGGGCGAATCTCATCCACACATGGCACCTTGCCACTGAAGAGCTTTTTGACTACTTCAGCAACCTCTGCCAAGGATATGGGTGAGCCTTCCCCTGAGTCTTCCTCAGAGGACGTGCGGGTCAGGTTCAGGAGTTCCTCAAAGTGTTCTTTCCACTGCCCGACAATATCCTCAGTCTGGGTCAGCAGTTCTCCTCCCCGACTGAGCACAGCCTGAGCCAAGCCCTGCCTCATTGAACTCTTCCCACACCTGTGTTTTTGCTTTGGTAGCCGCTGAAGCCGCAGCCCTTCTCACCTCCCGGTACATGTCTGCTGTTTCAGGAGACCCCTGGGCTAACCAAGCCAAACCAACCAAAGGCCGCCTTCTTCAGCCTGACGGTTTCCTTTGCTGCTGGTGTCCACCAACTGGTTCTTAGGTTGCCGCCATGACAGGCACCAACAGCCTTTTGGGCACAGATCCTAGCCTCCTAGCCGCTACAATGGAGGCTCTAAACATGGCCCACTCGGATTCCATGTCCCCAACCACCCCCGGGGTGCATGAGAAGTTCTTCCGGAGGTGAGAGACCTCACGGACAGGGGCTCAGTTCACACTCAGTACACTTTTGGGTTTACCAGGTCTGTCTGGCAGCCTCCCCCGCCATCTGATACAACTCACCGCCAGATGGTGACATCTCTGCCCCTCTCTTCACCCGAGTGTCCAAAACATGCGGCCCCAGATCTGCTGATACAACTACAAAGTCGATCATCGATCTTTGGCCGAAGGTGTTCCGGTACCAGGTACACTTTTGAGCCACCCTATGTTCGAACATGGTGTTCGTTATGGCCAGTCACATGGACGTTCACCGGGGAATACACAGCGGCGCTCAGCCAGGGACTTGTGAGTATCCCCACACCCGCCTGGTGCCTCACACCCTGGGAAACTCCAGAAAAGGAGAGAGTCCAGCCCCTCTACAGGAGATTGGTTCCAGAACCCGAGCTGTGAGTGGAGGTGAGCCCATATCTAGTTGGTACCGTTCCACCTCCCGCACCAGCTCCGGCTCCTTCCCGCATGCCCAGGACCACGCCTTTGCCTACCATCCAGTCTGCAATGCACACCCGACCCCAATGACCCTCCCTGCAGTTGGTGAGCCCACAGGGAGGCGGCTCCACGTCGTCTTTTCAGGCTTGGCTCGGTCGAGCGCCGTGGATCAAGGCCCGGCCACCAGACGCTCGCCAACAGGCTCCCCTCTCAAGTCTGGCTCCAGAAAGGGGGCCCCGGTTTCCCTTGTCGGGGCGAGGTGACAGAGATTTTCTGATGCCTTTTCATAATTGGGTCTTTGAATCGCTCTTAGTCTGGCCCCTCCCCTAGGAGCACTTTGCCTTGGGAGACCCTACCAGGGGCTATTGCCCCGGACAACACAGCTCCCAGGGTCACCGGGGTACCCAAACACCCCCACCGCGATAAGGTGGCGATTCTTTGGGGGGGCGGGACTGAACTAGACGACTTGTGTTATTGTTACAATGTGGTACAATGGTTTTTAATTGTTTTTCACCTAGAGGGGCAGAAGTAAATGCAGCGGCTATTCCTGGTGGGAATGGTTAAACATAGCACTAAAGATCATTAGGTCTTTTTGACTTACTGCGCTGATGAACATGAGGATGAGCTGAATGATGTCTGTGTAGGCCACAGAGTAGAGACCTCCCAGCAGGGTGTAGGTGATGGTCTCGTGTTCGTGTTTGTTTCTTGAATAACAGAAACAGCGTGGTGTGAGAAGTGAAAGATGAGTGCCGCAACGAGCGAGGAAATTCTCGCCAGTATGGCAGTTTTTTGGATTTTATAAGTCAGACCGTAGTCAGACCAATGTTGTCTGTAAATTATGCAAGACCGTCGTCCCCACCAAGACTGGAAATACAACCAACTTGTTTTACCACCTTAGCCACTCTCACCCTTTGAAGCACAGCGGTATCCGACAACAACATTTAACACTTTGCACATGTTTTTGTAACACTTTATTTTTGTTAAGCACTTTATTATTGATAATTGTAAAGTTTTCATTGTGATTTTAATTTTCATTCAGACTTATGTTTATATTTATTTATTTGAGTGTTTTCCATGGTTGTGTTGACATTCCTTTTCCCCGTCTGCCTACAATCAGAGGAAGGTTAAGTTTAAAATAAAAAAATTTTAATTCAGTATATTTTTCTCCTGGTCCTTATTTTAAATAGGTCATACAAATTATCAATAATTATCGATATCGACCGATATGAAACACTTATATCGTGATACAGTTTTCAGCCATATCGCCCAGCCCTACACGCAGGTGTCAGCCCAGTCTCTCACGTCCTTTTTTAGCCTGTGCCAGACGAACTTGGCTGCCACCAACCACTGCATTGCCTTTTTGCCCGGGTGGGAAAGGCCATTGATGGCATTGAAGACCAGCCACTACCCGGTGTGAATGATGGGCACAGGAGCATGGTGCCAGCATCGTCGAAAGCCACATCTTCCAACAGCAGCCCAGTACCAGCTGACCTGAGCGATTGCACATCCGCGTCAGTGGCCTGGTCCACTGCCATGTGGGCGTAGTCAAGCCCCAAGTGGACGGCCCCCACGATGGCCTAGGACAGACCTTCCAAACTGGAAGCATAATGAAAATCCCGGAAAATTTCAATAATCAAACTACTCAGCATTTCTTTGAATTGTTATTGCAGACGTTTTTTTCACAACACACATATTAAGTAGTACTCTCATATTAGAAAATAGTCTAGTGTGACAGTTCCACCATTCGTGGGGCTGTGCCATTATTTTGCAGGGCGAGAACACTGAGCAGCAATGCCTTTGTTATCCCCTTTATAGGGGAAACAGTGAATCCCACAGAACCATTATGGGGTAAAATTATTGACGATTACATTTTCCATGTATTCAATTCCCCCCACCTGCCCTGTTTCCTACATGTGTTCGCTTGTGTATCCACAGGGGCTTCCATGAGTGTGATTCTGGATTTATCCTACGTGATTAGCATTTGGATCTCCGCTGCCGTTGCCATCACCTACACCCTGCTGGGAGGTCTCTACTCTGTGGCCTACACAGACATCATTCAGCTCATCCTCATGTTCATCAGCACAGTAAGTCAAAAAGAGCTAATGATCTTTAGTGCTATGTTTAACCATTCCCACCAGGAATGGCCGCTGCATTTACTTCTGCCCCTCTAGGTGAAAAACAATGAAAAACTATTACCATTGTACCACATTGTAACAATAACACAAGTCGTCTAGTTCAGTCTCGCCCCCCCAAAGAATCACCACCTTATCGCGGTGGGGGTGTTTGGGTACCCCGGTGACCCTGGGAGCTGTGTTGTCCGGGGCAATAGCCCCTGGTAGGGTCTCCCAAGGCAAAGTGCTCCTAGGGGAGGGGCCAGACTAAGAGCGATTCAAAGACCCAATTATGAAAAGGCATCAGAAAATCTCTGTCACCTCGCCCCGACAACGGAAACCGGGGCCCCCTTTCTGGAGCCAGACTTGAGAGGGGAGCCTGTTGGCGAGCGTCTGGTGGCCGGGCCTTGATCCACAGCGCTCGACCGAGCCAAGCCTGAAAAGACGGCGTGGAGCCGCCTCCCTGTGGGCTCACCACCTGCAGGGAGGGTCATTGGGGTCGGGTGTGCATTGCAGACTGGATGGTAGGCAAAGGCGGGGTCCTGGGCATGCGGATGCCCGCCATCGCGGGAAGGAGCCGGAGCTGGTGCGGGAGGTGGAACGGTACCAACTAGATATGGGCTCACCTCCACTCACAGCTCGGGTTCTGGAACCAATCTCCTGTAGAGGGGCTGGACTCTCTCCTTTTCTGGAGTTTCCCAGGGTGTGAGGCACCAGGCGGGTGTGGGGATACTCACAAGTCCCTGGCTGAGCGCCGCTGTGTATTCCCCGGTGAACGTCCATGTGACTGGCCATAACGAACACCATGTTCGAACATAGGGTGGCTCAAAAGTGTACCTGGTACCGGAACACCTTCGGCCAAAGATCGATGATCGACTTTGTAGTTGTATCAGCAGATCTGGGGCCGCATGTTTTGGACACTCGGGTGAAGAGAGGGGCAGAGATGTCACCATCTGGCGGTGAGTTGTATCAGATGGCGGGGGAGGCTGCCAGACAGACCTGGTAAACCCAAAAGTGTACTGAGTGTGAACTGAGCCCCTGTCCGTGAGGTCTCTCACCTCCGGAAGAACTTCTCATGCGGGTGGTTGGGGACATGGAATCCGAGTGGGCCATGTTTAGAGCCTCCATTGTAGCGGCTAGGAGGCTAGGATCTGTGCCCAAAAGGCTGTTGGTGCCTGTCATGGCGGCAACCTAAGAACCAGTTGGTGGACACCAGCAGCAAAGTAAGAAGGCGGCCTTTGGTTGGTTTGGCTTGGTTAACCCAGGGGTCTCCTGAAACAGCAGACATGTACCGGGAGGCCAGAAGGGCTGCGGCTTCAGCGGCTACCAAAGCAAAAACACCGGTGTGGGAAGAGTTCAGTGAGGCAGGGCTTCGCTCAGGCTGTGCTCAGTCGGGGAGGAGAACTGCTGACCCAGACTGAGGATATTGTCGGGCAGTGGAAAGAACACTTTGAGGAACTCCTGAACCTGACCCGCACGTCCTCTGAGGAAGACTCAGGGGAAGGCTCACCCATATCCTTGGCAGAGGTTGCTGAAGTAGTCAAAAAGCTCTTCAGTGGCAAGGTGCCATGTGTGGATGAGATTCGCCCTGAGATGCTGATGGCTCTGGACATTGTTGGGCTGTCTTGGCTTACACGCCTATTCAATGTCGCATGGACGTCGGGACAGTTCCTGTGGAATGGCTGACCAGGGTGGTGGTCCCCATTTTTCAAAAAAGGGGACCGGAGGGTGCACTCCAATTATCGGGGAATCAAACTGCTCAGCCTCCCCGGGGAAGTTTATTACAGGCTCCGGCCGATTGTCGTCAGCTTCAGGAGGGACAATGTGGATTTCGTCCTGGCAGTGGAACAGTGGACCAGCTATTTACACTTGCAGGGTTGTTGGGGGGCATAGGAGTTTGCCAATCCAGTCTGCTTTTTGGACTTGGAGAAGGCTTATGACGTGTCCCCTGGGGAATCCTGTGGGGGGTACTAAGGGAGTATGGATACCGGGGCCTTTGGTACGTGCCATTCAGTCCTTATACAAACAAAGTGAGAGCTGTGTCCGTATTCTCTGCACAAAGTCAAACACGTTCGCAGTGGGTGTTGACTCCATCAAGGTTATCCCTTGTCACCGATTCTGTGTGATTCTGTGATTTTCATGGACAGAATCTCAAGGCGCAGCCGAGGTGTGGAGTGTCCGGTTTGGGGACCTCAGAATTGCATCCCTGCTCTTTGCAGACGATGTGGTTCTGTTGGCTACATCAGACCGTGACCTCCAGCATGCACTGGGGCAGTTTGCAGCCGAGTGTGAAGCTGTCGGGATGAGAGTTTGCACCTCCAAGTCAGCCGGAAAATGGTGGAGTGCTCCCTCCGGGTTGGGAGTGAGTTGCTGTCTCAAGCGAAGCAGTTCAAGTATCTTGGGCTCTTGTTCGTGAGTGAGGGCAAAATGGAGCGGGAGATGGACAGACGGATTGGCGCAGCATCTGCAGTAATGTGGGCACTGTACTGGTCCGTTTTGGTGAAGAGAGAGCTGAGCCGGGAGATGAAGCTCTTGATTTACTGGTCCATCTACATTCCAACCCTCAACTATGGTCATGAGCTTTGGGTAGTGACCGAAAGAAGAGACACAATCGGCCAAAATGAGTTTCCTCCACAGGGTGACTGGGCTCAGCCTTAGAGATAGGGTGAGGAGCTCAGACATCAGAAGGGGGCTACGAGTAGAGCCGCTGCTCCTTTCGCATCAAAAGGAGTCAGCTGAGGTGGTTCGGGCATCTGATTAGTATTGCTCCCGGACGCCACCCCTTGGAGGTTTTCCAGGCAAGACCCCGGGGCAGACCCAGAACCTGCTGGAGGGATTATATGTCTTAACTGGCCTGGGAACGCCTCAGGATCTCCCTAGGTAGCGAGTGATGCTGGGGAGAAGGAAGCCTGGGGGCCATGGTTAGCCGGCTGCCACCACGACCCAGCCCTGGATAAGCGGAAGAGAATAGATGGATGTATGGAGTCTAGAGCACCTCAGGGGATAGTCCTGTCTCCCTTCCTGTTCACACTCTACACCTCAGACTTCACAGTCCTGCCACCTGCATAAGTTATCGGACGACTCTGCCATTGTGGGCTTGCAGTCTGCAAGTGGTCACTGACTGCTAGTTTGTGTGTTGCCACAGTGATTGTGTGTTGTATTGTGTATCTCTACAGTGGCTGTGTGTACCCTTTGTGTGGATGAGCCCTGCAGTGTCTGGTATGTCCAACACAA